>NDFZ01005307.1:432162-524385 GCA_002192655.3 Mamestra configurata
TTTTTTTTTTTAAGGATGGGAAATCATCAAATGACTTCTTCCGCTCTGGGTGGAGCGGAAGGGCGTGTCAGACTCTTACTGACTAAAACCCATCCGTGTTCCTTCTAAAGCCCTTTGCGTTCCAGGGCCGCGGTGACTCTTTCGAACAAATTCCGCAAAACTCTTAAATGCTTACTCTTCGTAAAAATACAGTTTCAGCTTCAATATTTACACAATACCTCCATTTAAAACCTATCTTTACAAAAGTGTATTCTACGTTTACATCATTCATTCTTTATTTACATCGACACCCACGAAAAAAGACGTAAACGTCTATTCTTAGAAACAAAATCCAAAAAAATACCCGTCTTTTTTAAGAAAATATTTGAATAACGTCATAGAATAGAGAAGTAGAGTTGTGTAACAAAAACTGTTATTTTCGGGAAAGTTTTCACTTTTATCGTCTTGTTTGATTCTCTGTTTATTGTGACGTGTTACGTAAGTAGACAAACAAATTAAATCGAGCTATCTAGGTTGGTTTTTCCGATGTCCACCAGACAAAATGGCTGTCGTCTGTTATCATAACCCCTGTCACTCAGACGGATTTATGAGCTATCTTTTTTTATAGCTTTGCGATTTATTGGGATCAGAAATACGGATAGTTCAGTGACCGAGTGGTAAAATAATGTGACGGGTATTGTTTTTCATTAGACCGTTGCTCATCTAAAATAAGATACAGGCACAGGCAATAATGTATTCTTAGAAAAAAAAAATTGTCTGGGCTAAGATTGGCCCAATTTTTTTTTTCTATTAGTTTGTGTTAGCCCACTGCTGAAATTAGACCTCCTCCATATAGAACTCCAATAACTGCTTGGCATCACCAGCCGATCTATCAGGACCGAATTTGCCCCCAAATCCAGACATTAAGTAGCTAAAATACCTTCGCCTATTCCTTGCTTTTTCTTACAATCGTTAACCCTCAACGTTAATACCGCTATACCCTATGTGACCTAAAAACATTAAGCTAAGTCTTGCCTCCCTTCCCAATTAGTCGCCTGGGCCCAAATGTCAGTAGTCAGGAAGAGTCGCCTAGGCCAAGGGATCGTGACAAGGTTATCGGCTACCGATCGATATAATTAAACAGTAGACTGTTGCCAAGTTGGCCAGACTGCCCGTGGCCGACTTGTCTTGTGAGATAGACAATACTCTTTTTGCTTTTTATTGTGTTTACATGATGCTTTTACTAACCCTACCTAGGGCTCTATATAAATTGCCTTTTTTTATTGATGATTGACCGCGTGACATATTTTTTTACCTAACCGTGGAGTTTTTTATCGGCTTAAGGAACAACCAGTTTAACTATGAATGAACTAGCTAGCTTCAGACGTTTTGTAAATGCCCAAGAAGGCCTATGTGAAACATTATTTTGAATTTGTTTTTTTTTTTATCTTTGGTAGTAAGTACCTACAATATCTATTCCATACATTATTGTCTTTACGCCAATCGTTATTTGTAACAGAATATCACTCTGTTTATTTGTTTAGAATATGGCGTGATTCTGTCACAAAACATGAATAAGTATTTCATCAACATCGTTTGAACATAAAGACCAATTGACCTATTTTTTCGATGCTCTAATATTAAGAGATTTCTAATGACAATGGCCTATAGACGTATAAAAATGCCACTAAAATACATCTTACGACAAGTTTTAGCAATAATAGTCATGTCATAGGGCCTATTAATCGGGGTATTTGTGATGAATGCGAATGTCTTGTTAAGTCTATTGACGCAAAAATTGGCGCGAATAACCGAACGTCTGATCGAGAAGTCACCACTGCGCATTCTTTTACGCATTGCGTATAGCGTTAGTCATTTGTTTTGGTTTTAATGTTTCTGCTTTGCAATTAATCATGTGATTACAGGTTACAGGCCATTCTCGTAGCATTTCTTAAGGAGTTTTCGCATTCGTATTGCTATCGCATACTGTAAATAACACCTCTAAATTCCCTACAATTTGACAAGTTCTTGTCATTGATTGTCGCCGACATGATATTGTAACTTGAATATGAATGCTTTTTAAGTACGAAAATAGGCTTTCTGGCGACCGTCAAACGTCAAACATCTGCATGAAAATAATATGATCATAGAAGGATGACCAAACCGAATCTTGACTATTTACCGAAACGATAAATACCCCAAAAAAATACTTTAATAGTCTCATAAACAGAATTGAGCATGGGACTCTCCCACAAAATGCTTTAGCATGTACTATCAACAACACTGCCACATAACTTTTACAAGCCTAAATCATTGGACATAACAATACTTCGGGTCGTACCAAACCTGTGTCAAACGTGAGAGATGATAATCGTAAGCTTTCCGCTACCAATACCTACATATGTTGGGCGTATGCCATGCATACAAAGTAACAAGGGCTTACAGGTATTGAAGTCAATAGTGTTTAATGTACCAAGGGCTTTGCTTCTGAACAGTTTGCTAACTAGAGAACTTGTACCTATACTGTAAAACGGGGTAAATTGAAATGCAGAGCGTGAATAGAAAAAAGGTTTGATTGAGCTCTTCACTCTATTACTATATCTATTCTTGAGTTCTAACTAAGCATCCATTTGATGAAAGTGATAAAATTAGTCCTTACATGCTGCAACCTTTTTATAAATAACGTAAACATCTACGTCATGTTTTGTTTCTATTTTCCCCGCGAGTTCGATTCACTCCGTTTCATAGAACTGTCGTAAGCTTCGAAATTGAAACTCAGGCCTTTACCGCTTGACTCGATAAGACAAAAGGTTGAGTTTATCGGTTTTTGTCTACGACAATTTTCTAGCTGTCAGAACAAGATGGATAGTGCTGTTTTTATAAGTCGATCGATATTATTCAACCCAAAAATATCATTCTTGGCGTGTCCATATAACTATGAATTTTTAAAGCAGCACGGCTTACTATTAGGCTTTAGATTCACCTGTATGAATTAAACATATCACAGAATCAGAAAATGTCTAAATCAAATATTGATATTTACAGAAACGACAGAATCTTCAAGAGAAAAACTTTAATCAAAAATGACATTTCTAAAATCCATATTAATTATGCAAATGAATATAAAGATCTCAAAAATCCGAACACCTAGACAGACATTAAATTCAAGATTAATTGCAGCTAATTTTCCGTGACGTTACGTAGAAGCAAAGAAAATCAGGAACTAGAAAAAGCCTAGATTAATCTATTCAGAACACGAACGAACCCTAGAAAAAGGAAAATATTACCAGTCGAATAGGTTTTCAATTCAGCAAGCACATTTCCAATCTAGAAACATATTAAATGGGGGTTTATAAAGCAAAATTGCATCGCAAAGCAATACGTTTTGACGTCACTAGAGGAGAAAATGGCTAAGTCCTGTGATAATTTTCTAATTTAATAGTCAGTATTTATCTGTAAATAATAACGCATTAAATTAGAAAACTTAAGCTTATAAATAAAAGAAAATATGTACATGTGGTACAAAAAGAGGGAGGGGAAAGAACTCATTAGACATTAAAAAAATTGCCTCATCGCTGTCAACGGGAAAAGTGCCCATGTCACTGGCAGCATTGCTACATTGAATGGAAATACGAAAAACTCGATAAGCATAACGCTGTCATGCCCAAATTTTGCCGCGCCGTGTCCTGGCCTGCCGAATCTGGAAAATAATATGGGAGCTCATAAAGATCTCCTGCAGGATACCCACCTAAATCAAACGTTATCTGTATGAGGTATTGCAAAATTATTCAGGTGATATAGGCAAGGGCAAAGCGTCTAAATGTTACGTAAAAATGCCACATTATTTGTTTGTTTTATCTATAACGGTGTATTTTAAACACATTGTGGAATTTATATTAATACTAGCCACTGCCTGCAGCTCCGCTACTGCGAAATTAGATTACTCCCAACATCTTCATAAATTATTTGTGTTTTTCTGATGTAAACGTTATTTTTTTTAAAGTGAAAGAGCAAACAAACATCCATCCAAAACAAACATCGTTTATAATGTGTAAAAGTAGAATAAGTATGTACAATCTACTACAGTTAGTACTAAAAAGGGATTTCAAGAATGTTCAAAACAACACTGGGCATGAGAATACCTAGTACAGTGAATTCTGTTTCAGCTCAATTTTGTCCTTACATGTCTTTTAAGAAAAACCTACTACTATTTGCTATGTCTACATATAGTTTGTACAAAATAAAGAACAATCAAACACACGCTACATCTCGAAAAGCAACACAACAAAAACATCTCTCGTTCCGTGACACAGCTGATTCTCACCATCATTAATTTCTCATAGACATCCACTTTCGCATCTTAACCCTTAAGCTCCCACCCCTCACACATAATATTTGAGAGTCATATTTGCCCCACACACCATATTTGAGAGTCATATTCGCCCCTGCCACTGTTACTTCCGGGGCATCAAGCTTAATGTAAGACTCGTAAAGACGAAGGAAACTGGACCCTTTCTCTCTTAGTTATTGAGCACGGTTGGTATTTTCTCACGGTATTTGTTTTTGCGAGTATGTGAGTAGGTACGCAATGTGTTAAATATTGGCGAAGGCGACATTTTGTTGTTTCGACATAGCACTTTACTGTAAAAGATTTAATGAAACTCAGAAAAGTGAATCGCGAAAAAAAATGGACAACAGAATTTTTTTTCCAAGATTTCAGGGTTTTTCCCATAGTAGTATTTGCTCATAATGACCTCTTTTCTGATTTTTAATTATTACTAGAGTGAGACATAAATATTCAACCTTAACTTCTTACTCAAAAATTATAAATCAAAATAAATGAATAAATGAAAAAAAAACCGACCAAGTGTGTGTCGGACCAGGTACAGTGTAGGGTTCCGTAGTTACCCGTCTCCTAAACCATGCCAGAAAAATAGTAAAATGTAATTAACTATTATAAAATTACAATGTTACAAATGCATTTAAGTCATTTTCTATGGTTTTATTAAGATTTTTAACTTACACAGTACGTTTTCTAAGTTGGTTGATATTACTCATTAACTTGTTAAGCCTAGGTAGCGGTGACAGGTTTCTTTTTAAATTTGTTATATATGCTACTACTATGATTGTTTACGTCTCCAAAATTAACCGTTTAGCTGGCAGAGTTGACTCTTACAAAAATTAACACTTTAAAACTTAATGTTTCACAAACGGATCCTTCGATGGAAAAATGGTTTTAGCATATTCAACGACACCCCACAACATGAAGTAGACGATAAAAATAAAATTAATCGCCAAAAAACAATGTATTTCAAGATTTTATGTTACTACCTCGTGATTAATATGTATACCCATACCAAATTTCAACTTTCTAGCGCTAAGCGTCTCTGATCTAAACCGCGGACGGACAGACACACAGACAAACAGACAGACGGCATGACGAAACTATAAGGGTCCCATGTTGACAACGGAACCCTAAAAATGAAACGCTATTGTTTGGTAAGCGCGTCACTTGATAACGGCTAGACCATAGTGTTTTTTTTTTAAATGTAACAGTCCGAGTGAGGTTCCCAAGAGGACGTAAAAATTTAAAAGTAACTCGGAAAATTCCGGAGAACATGAAATTACTTTTTTTTTTCCTACTAGACAGGAAATGGTCTGGCAGATCGCCTAGTAAAAGACAAAGATAAAATGTTTGATGACAGCTATTGAGGGAGATAGGTAATGATTAGTTTTACGGCAACAGTAGTAGATGATACCTTCTAAGGTACGTTCCATATATTAGCTAATATCAAAAGCTAATATTTTATAATTTTTATAAGTTTTTAGAGTTAACAATGTGAATAACCACAAACTGTGCATGAGTTGTTAACCTTTAATTAATTGTTGCACTTGGAAAAGAAGATAGAATGTAACTGTGATGTGATGTGTAAACAATTGTTGGTTAACCAAATAAATAAATAAATAATAAATAAATTCAGGCTAGTAACAGACCAGGCTAGTAGCACATCATTAACAAACAATACGTATCATGTATCAACTTAGTATCTGTCGAATATACAAATTATGGTATAAATAGTAGCTAACTAACAAAACCATACTGAAAGACGTTAATTGACGCTGTAATGGATTTAGGTTAAGAGCTAGTGCCGGTAATGCTGATTGACACAAATAACCCTCTTTTTGGTGCCGTAAAAGCCACTTCGCACTACGTTGGTTCTTCGTATTTCGGACGAAATAAGATTTTTTCTTCTTTTTCCTTGCTGCCCAGGGTTTTAATTTTACCCAGCTGGTATAGGAACTATGAATTCAGACATGACTTTTTTATTTATTTATTATATACTTTATTGTACACCTCATAATAAGAACAGGACAATCATACATAAAATCTTTTTAGTTTTTCCGTTGTCGATTTGTTTTGTTAGATACATTTTTTTTTACTGTTTTAATTTTGACAAGAAAGAGAATTTTGTTTATTGGCATATTTAATCAAAACCAAAAACGGTTTACATAGAAAAAAGAAAAATATGAAGACGGAGACGCCTTTGACAAACTCGTGGAACCAACTTTGTCAAGTTTTCCAGAATAAACCAATCTTGTCAGTGACTGTCACCGATTACACATACCTACTTAGAAACTGACAGCCAGTGACAATTCGTAGTATGCCTGTGATGGCTATATTTTGGGCTAAGCTTGACTTGGGCGGACAAGAATATCATCAATAGTGTTTCTAGTCGTCGATGTAACTTCGATATGCTTGAATCTGTTACTACACCATATTATAACAGCAACATATTCACGTTGTCGCACCAGCACAGAATTTCAACACCAATAAGTTTCTCAGGGAATACAACACGTAACTCTATTACATACGCATATTGACATCCCGTACATACACATTTACGTACATATGAACTAACAAGTTAAGTGGCAGTTGTCTCGGTTAATTTACCCCAACGGAACGGGTACGGGTCCACGATTTATATTTATTTTATCGCTTAGTACGCCACAGAGCGGTGGAGCTTTTAAAAAGTTACGCACACTGGTAAAAATATGTTGGAAAGGAAATTATTTTCGGAATTACGCTAATAAGGAGGTAAATGTACGGAAAAATACAAATTGGGCATGTAACATAATCATTTGTAAGTAACCTAATGTAACATACTATATCAAATTCAAAATACATATGTGGAAAGGAACACAGACGCTTGCAGAGAGTTCCACACTTTGGTTATAATAATAATAATAATATCGGGGAAACCGAAGGTTTTGTCTGTGCGATTATGGACGAAGTTATGAACCGGAAATACATTGTGAAGGACGGTACGGTTGACATATGTCGGGCATGTCACCGGCCCGGGGAATCCATCCGCTACATTATTTCCGGTTGTTCTAGTCTGGCTAACGGAGACTATTTGCACAGGCACAACCTTGTAGCCAGGATTATCCTTCAGCAACTTGCTCTTAAATACAATCTTGTGGAATCGGAGGTACCGTACTATAGGTATGTGCCCGACCCAGTTCTCGAAAATGGCAATTGCACGTTGTATTGGGATCGGTCTATCATCACTGACAGGACTATTGTTGCCAATAAGCCTGACATAGTGGTGATAGATCGACTAGAGCGTCGCGCAATGATTGTTGATATAGCAGTCCCTCATGACGTGAACCTCGTGAAGACTGAGAAAGATAAACAAACGAAGTATCTTGACTTGGCTCGCGAGGTTGTCGACATGTGGGATGTGAACACAGCAGTCATTGTGCCGATAGTCGTGACGGCCAATGGCATAATTGCCAAGAGCCTCGACCAACATCTAAAGAGGCTCTCGTTGGGCAGCTGGATCAAGGGCTTGATCCAGAAAGCAGTACTCCTGGACACGGCGCGCATAGTTAGGAGGTTCCTCTCTCAGGGGCCCTGACCACCGGTAGCTTGGACCCTGTTCCCGATACCGGTGGGCTACTATTTTTTATATTTTTAAATATTTTTATATCATTGTATTTTAATATTTAAAAATGTAATTTGTATGTATATAAAATGAATAAAGGAAATAATAATATTATATTATTATTATAACCAAACTCATATATTGAATCCCGCAGGCTCTCACAATGTGACAGCGATACGACGAGAAAATTTGAATATAAATTCAATATTTTACAACTTTTTGTATCAGAAATGGTCAGCGTCATAAACGCATTATCGCCTTTATATAAAGTCATAGTATAAAGTCATAGTTGGAAAAAAACAAAACACGCGCGCCATCCATATTGGAAATATAGTACAAAAAGCTAATTAGAAACGTAGTCTTGCTTTAATTAACTAATAGAATAAAATTTCTCCACAATGGAAGAAATCAGCGCAATCACATGAACGTGACCAGCGCTTCAATGGCAGAAACTTTTGCCAGCGTTGGACCACAGATAACACAACACTAGCGAACCATAGAGAAAAGTTCCGAGCGTCTACTGTTCTTATTACGAATGGATGTGCCACTCGTATTCTTTTTATCTTTGTTATATTGAAAAGTTTTGACAAATGAGGTCTAAATAAGTTGGTAAAGATTATTTTTTCATAAAAACTGGGCCAATCACGAGTGGGACTCGCACATCGGGAGCTCCATACCATCAAAATTTATTTTATAGCTTGTTCTTGTTTTTGTTATTTAGCGCCCATTTTACCTGGTTATTACATATTCTGTGGAAAATAAATTGCTGGCTAGCTATAAAATTCTTCTATTAAGAAAGGTGTGACAGACGATATAAGCTCTACATAGTCTCGACTAAGTCTTCGTGGCAAGGGAGAGGCCCCTCGACTAATGTTAATAAATAACTAGCTCTTTTTTTTCTTTTTAAGGATCTGAAATCATCAAATGACTTCTTCCGCTCTGGGTGGAGCGGAAGGGCGTGTCAGACTCTTACAGACTAAAACCCATCCGTGTTTCTTCTAAAGCCCTTTGCGTTCCAGGGCTGCGGTGACTCTTTCGAACAAATTCCGCAACCAAATAACTAGCTCTTACGAATTAATTTTTTGCCAACTGTTAGAGGTGGAGTCGAGTTAGAGTACATTACTTTGAACATGGCAATGATATCTACCTAACTGAAAACTCTCGTTGGCACCCTTTGGTTACGGAATCAAGGAGCGAAGCATATCTCGAAATAAGGCCAAGTTTATTCAAAATTAATAATTTACAGCCAGATTATTCACGTTCCAAAGATTTCAAAAGGGTGTTTCCCTTTCCGTGTTCATGGCTGTATATTAAATTCTAAAACCCCTTTTCAAATTATTGTCTCTTGTTCCCATTATAACCAGCAATAAATCGTTGTGTTGTAGAACCTGCTACGATTGACAAAGGAGATTTCTCTCGATTCATCTCAGTCGAGAGAAAATAGGTGATAATGGGGAACCCATAGGTCATTTTCTTAGGTGGATAGCGGTAGCAAATTTTTCTTTTGATCGATTATAATTAATCAATTTCGTGTTACAAGACTATGGACGGGATTCTGAATTGAGTATTTTAAGTTCAAAAATTCAACTTCAAATTATACATGACATCGGGGGTCATCAAGAAAGAAAAATGTTAATTTGGGACAAGACCGACAAAAAAGTATAATAAATAACATAATAATTATAATCAATTAATAAGGCAACCTATATGAAATTAATTTGTGCGAGGCCGAGAACGGGTAGTTAATACTTGCTTAGGAAAGGCGTCTATATAAACTAATATTATAAATAGACTAGGTTTGTTTTTTATTGTTTGTAGGAGATAATCCGAAAAATTACTTGTCTGAAATCGAAAATTAGGTTCTTCTTATAGAAAGCTACAGCACATAGCACAGCTACGAATAGATGCACGGTTCTGAATCAGTGTAATACGTACAGCAATACCTGCGCCGTGGGTGCGTGCTGGGCCCATAACCTATTACAATTACTTGGACGACGAATATTAAAATTGCAGTGGACTCCATGTATACATTTTACTTATTCAAACCATATTCAAACATAACTTACGTCTTTAGTTCAATGAACAGACAGAGAGAAGAACGAAGCAGGCATAGATAATATTCATTGTAAAAAGTACGATCTCCTTTTAATAAGTTCTAACAAATTGAAAAAAAGTATTTAAGAAAAAAAACACATACTGAAGTTAAAACATTTGTAATTATCCCAGCATAAAACAACATGTCGCCAAGAAAAACCTTGCCGCTAGTATCGATCGCTGTCGTATTTATAAACATTTATAAATGCAGATGGTGGCACAAACTTAGAAGGTTCCTTTGTTGTTGTAGAAACTATGCCTAAGGAACTGATTTCAAGGATAACTTATAAAGATAGAAGTACCTATGGAAGAAGACCCTAAACATACTGGGATACGGACAAGAGAATTATGATTTGGCCAATTCAATCAATCGGTGTAGCCTTTACTATGTTGGGGTCGGATCCAGTCCAATCGATTGAGTACCATACATGGAGCTAATCAGCAACTGATCAGACCACTACAACCCAGTTACTGGGCTATACCCTTTGAAATCCTGGAGTCGAATTTTCTGGGTATCGACTATCCATACCGATTGTCGACGATCTACAAAGACAGTCCCGACTAGCGAACCTTAGATTTTTTTTCAAATTAGCAGCAATTTGAGAAATGGTTGGTCGAATATCATATAGTAGTAGAATATTATGAGTTTCGACTATTAGATTACATTTGTGGCCAAGTAGCGACCCTTGCTTCTGGATTAACAACTGCAATATCAGACGTAGAATAAGACATTAAAAAAAAAACAAAATCCTCAATCTCAACTTTCCTTTGTTATGACCACTAAATAGGTACCTACCTATACAACGTGTATAAACAGAATAAACGCAATACCTCTTAAGGGGTCATTGTACTCATCATTATGAACAACTTTTACTATGAGACCTACCTCGAAATCGCGAATAGAATCGACTCCCCCATACATTTCTGTTAGAAAAATTCGAAAAAATATACTGAACAGCTGATTTATTTTTTTCGTCGAAGCTTTTGGCCTTCAGGCCATTGGCACATTATTATTTTTAACTTTGTATATCTTTGACAATTTCGGGACCCTGACCCTCCCGGTTCTTCGGTAGACGTGCGAGGAGCCGAAGCCAAATCGCAGAGGCCCCGTTAGACATTTTAAATGTGATGGGGCACTAACCGATGATTATACCTGTATGCACGACGATTAAACCGGTTGGTGCAGGACTATTGCAGAATATGGAAACAAAAAATTAGACTATGGGTTTGGGTGGTTTAGTGGACCGATTACCGTATACTATTGAAGAACTATTGGCTCCTGCCTAACCACTGACATCATACACGGCTTTAAATGGCAGGGGGTTACTTGCACACTCAATAAATGGGCCCCCGAAAAAGGTCGCTAGTACCTACAATGTGACGTAGCGCCAAGAGGGCAACATATCCCGAGGTTCTAGAGGTGTGGAGAGGTATACCATGACTATCAGGACAATCCCGGAAGTACGGTCAAGATCCGTACTAGCACGTTTGCTCTTGCAAATCTCCACTCAGACCGGCAAATTAAGGCAAGAAAGAAGTGGTAGCTCTGTTTCTCGTAAGTGTTCACTCCGGCCAGCCAATAAAGGCAAGCTGGAGATGAGGAACAAGACTTCTCCCGGGAGATCAGATCCGTGGCGTCGCTACTGCCCAACAGTTCGCCACAAAACCGGATTGTATCTCTCTTTGTCTGGCCCCACACACCCTAGGTATGATTTCAGGTTTAATGGGGCATGCAAGCTCCACCACGACGTCAACGTAGAGATACGGCGGTGGGGTTATTATTGTTACCTAATGTAGCTTTCTGTCAATGTAATTTTCGTAATCAGATCAGTGCCTACGGTATACCTACTTCCAGAGATCAAGAAGATATCAATCAATCTGCCTCTTCTTATGTTGGGCTCGGCTTCCAGTCAAACCGGCTGTAACTAGGTAATTACCACTCTTTCACATGGACTGGCTGCCTATCTCGCCTCTTCAATCCAGTAACTGGGTAACAGGGTACATCTTGGCAAGAATGGGACATACTAATACTCATGGGGGAAATGTAGATTTTTGGCAGAAAATCTGACAAGATTTTCAGCCAAAAATCTACATTTGTCAGTTGAGACTTACGGCTTAACTTGCTTTCAGAGGCACGGTATGTAATGAATGGTGACCCATCAACGGATCAACCTCGGCAAGTTTTGCTAAACCTTGAAGATCGACCCTTGCGGACACGTTGTCAAGTTGGTATTGTTAGTTATGTTTATAACTTGGACACAAGTTGGTATTGTTATAAACATGGGTTGAAAGGGTCCAATTATTGATGGTATATGTTTATATACCATCAATTTAACCTGTTTATTATTTAACTTGGATGTATTATTCATTACTTTGGGTTTAAGACACATTAAATTCAATGATCAAGCTTAATGATTAATTTTTACTGCTAGCCCCACACATTGACTTCGGGATTGCCCGATCAGTTTCGAATTCAAATTAAGTCTAACACAGTTACTCATCATACAGTTAATCAAGCAAACCATGAGCCCATCGTGTTACAGTCCTCAGCCGGACGTAATTACATGTCCAACTACATATAATAGGTACACAACATAGGTACAGATTATGGGTACCTACGCAATATACACATAACTGCACTAATAACACGTGTATCTCACGTCACTAATGAACGAGGAACAGCAATAAAGGGAATACGCGAAACAAATACTATAAATTCTATGAAATGGCACGCTCAGGTCCATTTTCAAACAGAATCACCCATCGCTTTCTGCTTCACACTTACTAGGATGACATCTGTCCTCTCTTTCCAGCTAGGGTATCTGAGGAATTCCCTATTGAGGAGCACGGTCCGCGTTGCACTGTACTGGAACATGCCAGATCAATTAATAGCGGAAGCTATGCAGTTACATGCGGTTGGGAATCGTAGAACGTTTTATATGAAAAACATAAAACTGCTGGTTGATGGCAGCAATTGATTTGTTTGTTTCATCAAAGAGGTATTGCTTTTTGAAGCATTCCAGTTTGCTCCATTTGGGGATGTTTTTGTGTACCCATTTTGAGTTGCATTTACGCAGAGAGAAACAAGAAAAATAATTGGAGGATCATTTTAATACGACTACCATAATTTTCGGACTTACTCCGACTCTCCGGCTCGACTCAAAAGCCTTCAGATTCTCAACGTAGACAACCACATGACTAAAATAATAAAAAAAGTACAAACGGTCAAACTCACGTGATCGCAAGTACATTGAACCGCAGAAATGTAATTGCAACATTCTTGCAGCACTGATTGCTTATTTTTAATCGAATAGTAATATTGCTACGACCACGTGAGTCTTAAGGACACCTACAATGACCTACAAACATACCACGTGAGTGCATGACTGTGCCTACGTGATACCACGATCCTAATTTTAAATAATTGTAACAATCTTTTAAAATGTTTATTTATGTTCCTACATTTATTATATGTTAGATATTGTCAATACTTACATTGTGAGTTAAGTGAAAGTATTTCCTGATGTAAACAAATCTACATCTACACTAATATTATAAAAAAGGTAAAGTTTGTTTGTAGGGAGTAATCTCTGGAGCTACTGAACCTATTTTAAATATTCTTTGACCAGTAGAATACTACATTATTCCTGAGTGACATAGGCTATATTTGATTGTGATTAATCATATTTTTTAATGTGACATAACAATATTTGTCAATCAAGCGAAGTGGTCACGGGTCAGCTAGTATCAATCAATGAAGATATTCCGACATTAGGTAAATGACGTCAACGCGATTTTTGCGTCATAAATTACATTTTTAAAGTAAAGGACCTCTCGCCCAAGTGGCGCAACGAGGTGTCGTGAATTTTCCTAAAAACCCCTTCTTGACAATCAATCGGATACAGTTGTACCACACAATGTTTATTTTTAGAAAATTACTCATTCTTTGAAGCTTTCTGGCATCTCATCACTACGAATCTAATGTTTTAATTTCTTAGGTGTTTCCGGATGTTTGTAGTAGTTATAAATAGAGTATTTACGTAACTACAAACATACGACCGGTACGTACTTTGTTTATTTACATTTACATCTATTCAAAATGAATGTAGGTGTTGACATGTAGAAACATGACGAAATATGATGATTTACTAGGTCTTTTTTGACTTTATCTATGAGCAACGGAGTCTACCACAAAAACGAGGAAAATATACGATGATCATACTTAAAACAATTGCTCAAACTATTTTTTCATTATTATTTGTGTTGATAGGCTCGAGTTCAAGTAATATCTCACCTTATAGTATGCGTGGAGCACGCTTGCCCTAAGTAAAGTTGCAATTTCGCACAGTTTCAGACAGGCACATCTTACCAGAACACCAACTTAAGAAATATCACGAGACTACCAATCTAACAAAAATCATGGGGGGCAGGAGGACTGACGATAGAAGTGAAAACTAAGTAACTTGTAAATTGTCCCAAAAAGTACACATATATAAAATATAGCTCATGGAAAGACGGTGACAATGACGCGAGTTCCATGATTTTTGTTCACCCAACGCGCCTAAAGAGGTTTTCACTTTAAAAACCGTATAATATCTTCATATGTATACAAAGAAATTGCATTGATTTGGACCACGAATGCGGTTGTGGTCAGTGAAATGAACTGGCTAGTGCAGTAAATAAGCCATGGCAGGAATTATATAAGTGGTTAGGTTATGGGCCCATAACCTAACCACCTTTTGTTATCCACTGACCGACCATCGATTGTAGATAACTTTTTATTGAAGGATGGGAAGTCATCAAATGACTTGTTCCACTCTAGGCGAAACGGAAGGAAGTGTCAGAATCATACTGACTAAAACCCATCCGTGTTCCTTCTAAAGCTCTTTGCGTTCCAGGGCCGCGGTGACTCTTTCGAACAAATTCCGCAATATATAAAATAAAATATGCAACCTTTTGGCACAAGCATAGCTTGATAAGGTGTATCTACATCTGGCGAATGCGGCACATAAGCGATCCGCTCTCTACCTCTCTCTCTACCGCTCTAAAACTTTTTATAAAATAGTATAAGATAGATCTTTCTAAATACTGATACGATTATGAAAAGTCCTTCTTGATAGAAAGCTTCACTATTGCCGAGTGCCGAAGGCAACTTTTGTCCCTAAATATGCAGATAGGTACTTTTTCGGCCATGGGAGCAGAGCTGCGGAAAAAAGTTAGAACTCTTCTCCTAATCGATTAAAGCAAACACACCCTTCAGAAAACCTTTAGCATATTTACCTAATTATAAATTCGTGTTGCCTGATTCTGAGATCCCATTACCATTGAATAGATAGATAGCTAACCCCTGAAATAACGATGTGAGTAATTTGAACAAAAGTTTCATGTAGCTACTTCGTTGTGCTACATGTTGTGCACATTGTGTTTCCCACCTTGAATATTAATTGTATTACACCTTGTGTAAGATAGCATACTTATGCACGATAAATTGCGATATGAAACTGTTTCGTTCTAACGTAGCAATTGCATTCAGCTCGTATGCGAATCCCTTGCCACTTTCCACAGCGGCTGAAAATAAAAAAGAAACATTTTATTTTTAATATTTCGGTGACACTCAATGCCCATTCACAGCGGTAGCTGACACTTTAGTTTCGCCCCAGTTTTTATTAATTAACGGAAAAAAGTCGAACTTTTTATATTCGTGATAAAAGCTATGATATAACATTTTCAGCTAACTAAATGAAATGTTTATAACAGCAAAAATATTCTTATATTATGGACGAAGTCACGTTCTAACATAAGCGGTCGTATATAAATTTCGTACGAAATTTAACATTTTCTTGCGATTTGGGCCTATGCCCGTGTTTGTTCAGTGTTCTGCGAAAATAGAAATATCAGTATTGAGGCGATCATGCTACGTGTAACTCTTGATTAGTTACGCTAGAATACCTAGGCTAAGGTATGTTGGTAGGCAAACATAGACTGTTTGTTTTATTTATTATCTACCTAGGATAGGAGACTCTCTATTTAGATACCTAGATGAACATTGATAGGGGAAAGTACAAAATCATGACAAGTACCGCACATGCGTCAGAAATTAAGGCATTTAAGACCTTACAATCCACTTACTACTTAAGCACAACCATTTATAATCTTCACGCATCGTCATCCGACATCCGTCTAGAATAGAATAGTCCAAATTCTGAAAGAAGCTTTGTTGGGTAAATGAGTTATTTGCTCTACTCAGACTAAATATAAGATTGAATGTTTACCGCATTGCGCTTGCTTTGTTAGGTCTCTTAGGCCCGCTTGCACAAACCAGAGTCATATTTTTAACTGCGAGTTGCTAACACGAGGTTTTTCATACACACCTCTAGTGTCCACGGGTGAACAACTAACTAGGAGTTAAAATACTTTAGTTAGTGCAAACGGGCCTAAGATATTCCAAAATATCAGTCGAGTCATCGTTCCATTTTTAAAACTCTTTTTAAAGTTTCCTATTATATGTATGGCTTCATTTTTGTCAGCCAGAATGATGAATGCGTTCCTCATTTAAATGTCATTCACTGCGCAAAACTAAATGCCGTGACAATCTGGCCGTTTATACTTTTTGTAACACGCCTCATTCAAGGAAAAGTTTCGAGGTTGCTAGATATTTTTACATGTAAATATTTGAGTAAACAAAAAATACTACCTACCGTTTTACTATGGCCATGAAGTTTGTAGTATCGATATCATTATTTTACTAGGAAAACCATGTAGAGGGATAAAAATAATTTTGTAATAAAGTACCTATCTATATGAACCATGTGCAAGCGTTTTGGTTTGAAAAAATAATACACCAATCTCAGATAAAGTAATAAAAAGGTATCCAATGTCCATAAGACCAATTAGCTTCAACGTTGCGTAAGTCGTTCTGTCTAATTGAGTCGCTTGAAAAATGTACACACATTCCCCGGAGGTCGCACGGCACGACCGGCACCACGTAGGTATAATAGGTAAATGGGTAAGGGGTAAGGTTCTCATCAAGCACGAACCGCGCTCAAAGTGTTGCCAGCTAAATTATTCAGAACATCTGTTCACACACATTCTCTAGGGAGTATCTCCCTTGGCTTCTTCGAATCCTTTTTGGCATGGAGATTTTGTAGGTTACTTTTTGGTGGAGCGACCGTGTTTTTTGGTGTTTTATTGCAGATATGGTTTTAAATTAAATTTCTCTCATATTGTTTTAGACCAACTTAAATAATACCTTTCTTTCTTTTTAGGTAACCTGCCTACTACTACCTACAATATCGGTAAGATAAAAATAGGCAAAAACAAAATTCTTCACCTCGAATTTCCAAGCACTTTTCTTCGAAAACACATGTTCCGCAAACTTATACTTTTAAAATACTTTGAGATATCATTTTCCTTATCCGGGCAAACACAAATTTCTCTTGGAATTTAAACAGTAGCATTTTAATATAAAAGCGGCAAGGTAAAACGCTCAGCCTCATTACTTTTGCGAGCAAATAATTTTTAAAGTTGCAATGTCTGCCTATTTTTCCTTTGAGTGCTGATTCACAGAAATCATTGCCTTTGCTTTCAGTAAAAGCATTTTCTGATTAAACCTTTTTACAACAGAGCTTTTATTGCATATTCCCGCGACATTGCTGACGAACGATTAAAAAAATATTTAACATGGCTACGGTGTTGCGCCCTTTGCCTGTCTGTATTGGTGAATTATTTTAACAACAGCAAAACAATTAGTTTATATAATATTTGAATTTCCGCATTTTGTTTTAAAATAATCCGTTTTTAATATTTTTCCCTATTGCTTTATTCTTACCGTTGTTACTTTCCAAACATTGGGGTTTATTTTGGGGCAAATTCATTCTAGGTATTAATAGACTTTGTCAAGGTCTCTACACCCACTTTCTGTTATGAGAAAACCAATTTGTTTATTAATGTTTTGGAAAGTTATAGTACGAGTAAAGTCGTAAAGTTTTAGGTACTTAATTTTTTTTGTAACTTATTAAGAATATTCATTTTAGCCATTGACTTAAGGCTTTCCCAGACACGTGCGACGCTACAGTGCGACAAAGATAAGACAACACTTTTTCATAGAAATGGAAAACTTATACGATAACGTGTTGTCACATCCTAGTGACAAGAACAATTTTTAAGAAAAAACGCTGTCGCAACGCGCCTGCCTGCTGGCATCTTTAGGTACTTTCTATTCAACTTGCATTCTCTTTACTAAGCGATGAGCCTCATAATCATAACGTCAGAGAGTCTCGCCGCTAAACATGCGCGGTGGCTGTGCTATCCAATCAATGTTAATTGATGCCCGATGAGACTTGAAACGACCGAGCTAATTAATTAATCGTTTATCGCACAGAATCAATCAGCTGTTGGGACATCTTCTTTAAGTTTGTGATCAATGGAGTTGTCCATTGATCCAGTGTTTTAAGTTTGTACAACTCCATTGATCCAGTGTCAAGATAGAGGGACGAGTTTTGAAATATATTGTATCTATGAATTTTATAGTGGTAACCGCAAAAAAAAATATTTTATTGTTTACTTGGGAAAAAATAATACGAATAAAAGACAATTTCAAAGTGAAAACGTTGTCGCAACGGACCTGTCTGCCGGGGCCTAACTTTCAACTAAGCGTACCATCAATGTTAATTAATGGTCAATGAGACTTGAGGCGTCCGAGCTGATACATTTATCGTTTATCGCATACAATCAAACAGGTTTTGGCACATCATCTTAAAGTTTCTACGACTAATTTCAGTGACCGAATGTCACGTGATTTGTGCCCGTTTTTTCCCTCATTCATCTATGTAGGTGTGTATGTAGGACTTTTAGGAGATGTTTGTTTTAGCTCGTTTTCTCACTATTCGTCTCATACAAAAAAGTCCGAATGTACTTGGGCAATACCGAATCTTAAAGCTGGATTAAGATTTAAATATTTCAAACTGCCATATTTATTTTACAAATAAAAGTTTTCTGACGATTGAAAAACCGTCCTAAATCATTTTTGATTCTTAAATATATATAGATAAACGCTGCAATATTATCAATAGGTTCCAATAAATTCCAAACAAAACATAATTTCATGTAGATCACCTTAAGATATTTTTTACGCTAGCAAGTAAGTAGGTACATAAGCTACCTCAAGTGCATCTAGGTAGCAACAGCCAAGATTACGTGGGTACTTGAATTCGCCGTGAACAACAATTTTATTTCTGTAGTCATGTCATATGCCCTGCATGCACTTCAGTCAATTGAACTCCACGTAGATTAAACTTGCGTGTTTTACAGCTCTAGATAATTACTCTATCAATTTCAAGGGACTTTAACAGTACCTATTCAATCAGAAACATCGAAATAAAAATAACTTTATTACCTTCAGACCACTATAAAATCAACGTATCAATGTCGGCAATTAATTCTGAAGTTACAACATAAAGGGACGAATTTGTATAACAATATAAACGCTTTTAAAACACCCCTTATAAAGTCGAGCGGCAAGGTATGACCTTATCGAGTTGACTGCTACTAAATGACTAATCGATTTCGGCTGGCACGAAATGTGTTAGGGTGTCTCCACACTGATCGACGGAGAAACGTCCTGTTCGAGAAAACGTTTGTTGTTGATATAACAGGCTATTGGAGGTTTTTCACACCATGTCAATGAATAAAAAATAAAACAAAATTGCACCTTATCAGTCAGGTTGCCACGGAAATTCGATTTTATTTATCAGTAAATGGACAACGATAGTCCACCTACCGCGAATGGCCTGGGTAGTGTTATGTTTTAAATTATTAATCTGTACTAGACAATTGTCCGTCGATCAGTGTGGGTATACCCTTACACACCACCGTACCTACTGCTTTTATAAAAAAAAATACCTGAAAGTGATTTAGCAATGTATTTACATTATTACAATATGCTAGGTACAGCAGCTTGGTTGAGTAAAATTATTCTTTGAAATTTCAAAAAACCTGAACTTCACTATTATGGATGTCATGGCCAAACTAAACGTTTCACTATCCACAAAACATAGTTAGTCAAAAAACCAAACAATACTTAGTCAGCATAGCCCTAATCCTGCTTCAGAACACTAAATAGTCAAATAGTTGCTAAGCTTCATTTCCCTCTGCAAACTGCGCCGAACTAACACAAACCAACTACCATTAACTCGAACGAACCAAACTCTAAAACTCTCTAATTATCACATCACATTTAACGACGGATTCCCATTCTAATTGCAAAGTATAATAATAAACGTGGACTTTCATAAATTGTGCGGAACTTAAAACATAAAACTGTTTTTATCCTGATGAATACAAATGAGGAGGTGGGGGGTAAGTCGCAATAAGGGTTGCCGAACCGACCAGCTAGTAAAGCCGGACTTTTGGGTACAAAGCCCGGACACCTTTAAGTTATTAAGAACTAACTTTTGCCAGTGGCTTCAAGTTGAAAGACGAAAACCATCCCAAGAAAACATACGCCCGGGTTATAAAGTATCCTATATCCTATTCCAGAACTTGGTCTACTCGTGTGGTAAGTTTCATCCAAATCTGTTCAGCTGTTAAGACGTGAAGAAGCAAAAAACAAACTCATTTTCGCATTTATAATATTAGTTAGGTTTAGGATAGTTAGGATATCGTATAAGATGTGGATGTAGGATTTAGTTTGTAAGGCCAATCTATTGCATTGGATCGCAGATCTGTAATGATAGTTTTAGGTAAGATTTGTATAAATAAATAAACAAATCTTAGTTATAAAATGTAAAATTATTGTTTTATGTAGATTAAGGTATCTTTATCATAAAATCATCTCTATCATCCACAACCTGACTTTAATCACTACTGAGGCCTCTCTGTTCTTGAAAAGAAGCCTGATCTAGGTTCTACCCGCGATGGCATCAACGTCTTAACATCGTACTTCTAATCAAACGGTAACAACATCTCATCAAAAGCCGGACGAGTTGGACGCCGCCTTAGTTGGCCGAACACGTCTATGTCCTATTGTAACTCTTAATGTAATTTTTATGGTATACCAAAAATAGTATTTCTATTGTAATATTTATATTTTTATCCGACCGCCTGGCAACCCTATGGCCGCGAGTCGCGAGCCGCGGCCGCTTGCTACCCTCGCCATGCCTTCCTTCAGCCACTAATGCGTGTTACAACCGGCCTTGACATATATTTACTTGTCATACCTTCCTTGGTCTACGTTTCGATGCTTTGTAACGAACGGAACGACCGGGGCAGTCAGTGACAAGGGTTTAGATGCAGGTAAAGCAAGATCGGTTTGAGGTTCTAAAGAATGGGTTAGGAAAACGTGGTACTTGAGTCCTCTAATGTTTAACCCTGAAATGTATGCTTTTATAAACCTAGTTTTGTAAAGGTTTAAAACCATTGTTCAATTATCTAGAACGTACGAGAGCCTTGATTTCTTCCGACTTTAGCCGAAGGGACCTAACTAAACTATAGGTATTATGAGCAAACATAATAATAATAATATAATAATAATATATCCTGGGACAACTCACACACGGTCATCCGATCCCAAACTAGGCAGAGCCTGTACTATGGCAACCAGACAACTGATAAACATACTTATATATTTCTAAATACATACATATTATAGACAAATTACACCCAGACACAGAACAAATGATCATGCTCNTGACAAGGGTTTAGATGCAGGTAAAGCAAGATCGGTTTGAGGTTCTAAAGAATGGGTTAGGAAAACGTGGTACTTGAGTCCTCTAATGTTTAACCCTGAAATGTATGCTTTTATAAACCTAGTTTTGTAAAGGTTTAAAACCATTGTTCAATTATCTAGAACGTACGAGAGCCTTGATTTCTTCCGACTTTAGCCGAAGGGACCTAACTAAACTATAGGTATTATGAGCAAACATAATAATAATAATATAATAATAATATATCCTGGGACAACTCACACACGGTCATCCGATCCCAAACTAGGCAGAGCCTGTACTATGGCAACCAGACAACTGATAAACATACTTATATATTTCTAAATACATACATATTATAGACAAATTACACCCAGACACAAAACAAATGATCATGCTCATCACACAAAGATTTGTCCTGGGTGGGAATCGAACCCACGACCTTCGGTTTAGCAGTCAGGGTCACTAACCACTCGACCAACAGGTCAGTCATAATGGCTCTGCTTACCAGGAGAAAGTTACCGCAGCTGTTCTAATCAAATAACAATGTCTGGTTTGTGTGCCATGTCTTGAAAAAACCGAATGAAGAGTTAGTGGCAACAGATGATCAACTTGATTGCTTTGCAGGTCTTAGACAAAACGAGTAGTAGATAAAATGAAGAAGACAACGACAAGAGCAGGAACAATATAAAGAAACATTGGTACACATTACATTCACACGGGCCAAACGACTTTAAACTGTCATTCGAAGTCAAACACAAATCTTTAACCGATTCCCTAATCCTAAATGATTTGTCACGCTCAAATCACAAACCAAATTTCGTCCAGTAAACAGACAATAAACCAAATCATTGGATGATTTTAGCAGCCAGTGAGGCAGTTAAACATCGAGTGAACAGCCAACATTACGCGATGTTGGTCGCGCTGGACAAACGTTGGCCACACTCGCTCTAGCGTGAACATAACCAATGAACACGGGCTACCAACAGTGAAACGTTTACCGGGAAATGGGTCTGTCAGCATAATATTTGTGTTAACGGAAATCAAATGACAGTCGCAATATTGCTTGAATCATGTAATCATAGATTATAGGTTATTGGAATTTCCAAATTAAGAGCCTGTTCACATGAGAGTTGGGGTAGCGTTCGCGATATGCTCTTTTTAGGAGAATGGCTTTAAGCGTTTATCGAGCGTTAACGAAAACGACCTTCTGAACAGGCTTGAGGTTTTAAGTTACTTTTACTTTTATTGCTGTATGTTACTTAGGCAAAACTAAGTCTTTGACAGTATATTTTGCATAAAACCTCTTAAACCACGCTACAACACTCTTACATATTCAATTACCTACCTTTATTCGATTAGTCTGTCATTAAAACAAACATATCCACTTCGTTTTCCACAATTCCCTAATCATCTAACGCTATCGACATCTATTAACTAGTAACTACCAACATGATGGATAGTGTAGACTGGATCAATTTGTAAATAACGAATGCACTTCCCCTCCGGTGACCTTGCAGCTCAAACACAAAATAAAATTCTTCAAAAGGTCAAGGTATTCATAACACGCGATTACAATCTCACGCACTTAAGACCCTAAATGAAACATGGACGAAAATGAGGGCGACCAATCACGACGCGGGCACAGTCCGGTAAGTATTCCGTTGAGATTAGAAATAAAATGTTTTTAAGTATCGTAGTAGGTAGAATTCTGTAGATTCTGCCTTCCCTCATGGGAAAAGAGCATAAGTTTATGTGTATGTATGTACATGTGTATTTATCAAGAAGGGTTTCATACATTAAATGTAGTGTGTGCATATTCGTCGTAGTAAAATTCATAAATTCATTAGTATGACTTTTGACGAGACACTAAGGAACGAATTTCACCCTCTTCCATACAATAACCTTCCTCGTTTAAATCGCTCTTTCTATTATTGAAACAGTGAAAGTTTCAAAATCCGTAAGACAGATAGCGACTTTGTTTTATAGTATTTAGAGAAGAGAAGAGATACCTTTCATCTTACTCAATGTATATTCTGTGTTCACATGCCATCATACTCTAACAAAACACCAAACCATTCCTAGTTTTCATCAAAATAAAATCATTGTGTTGTACGTAAATACTCAGCAGTAATATGTGAGTTCATGTGAAATAAACATCCTCTTTCCGACGCTATTAATCCCGCTAAAACATACACCTTTTGTCTATATTTATTTCGTGGTTGCACAGCACACAGCTGTTTTCTCTTATTCTATTTTTAATTCATAAAACAGCACGCTACAGAGTCCGTCTGTCCGTGCACTTTAAACTCGCCTCGGGGAACTTTATACTGGAATAAGATAAAAAATATACCAGCTAGATAAATGGTTTCTGACGTTAGAAGGAAAGTACTAAAGATTTATATAGTGCTGTACTTAGGAACGCCATTTGTTGAAAATGTTTAGTGTAATGGACCTCTCTGTTGTCTCCTCCTGAAATGGAAGAAAAAATATTCAATTAGACTCACTGCATGTTACTGTTACGAGCTTGGGGTTCGTGACAATAAAAACAGCCGATTAAATAACCAAAATGACACTTTAATTTAAAAACACTAATTACAACTTTAAACTCACTAATTATAGAACACAACTTCACCACTGATCACTTTAATCGCACTTGAAGATCGCTTCCGAAGTATTCGCTTGTATCGCAAATCCAATACTGACTCGGTCGCGGACTACGCTCTCCTTATATAGGACAGTTAGTTCTAGAAACTTCTATTCTCGAAACATCTGGAATGTACTCGTAACTACCGCTACTGACTGACCAGATATCGCGAAGTGTAGAATGTTCTGGCAAAGAAATGTCTAGAAGGTACTTGACTCTACTAGTTCTGCTACTCGATACTAGATGGCGCTAGTAGTAAATTAATGTACCCGACATTAATTCTGGCGCGTAACATTACCATCCCTACCTTGTTGCTATTCCACCAATTCGCACAAAACGTTTCCAAACGTCTTTTATAATGCGCACAGTAGAGGAGTGGAACTCTTTGCCTGCGTCTGTGTTTCCGAACGGAAACAACCCTAATCTCTTGAAAATTTGAGTGAACAGGCTCCTTCTAAGTAAGCTCGCTCCATCGTCGACTTTGTCTCTGTCATCTATGACCAAGACTAGAGTCAAGAGCAAACCCATCTCAAATAAAAAAATGTGTGTGTGTGAGCTCCGACGCACGACTGGAGTTTCTATTATTGTGTAGATTATGTAAAAAGAGGGTCAATGAAAGCATCTTAAATAAGCTGTGTATACTTTGTATATACACACACACATAAAAAGAATGGTGCGCAAAGGAACGTAACGCCTCACTTTTAGTTAACGCTCGATTTTACTCCTCATAAAATTTTCATACTGCGGGCTAAATATAAAAATCGTTTCTTAAGCAGTAAACTCCAAAAAAACGAATTCATAGTTCCGTAACTCCTGAGGAACGAAAAACAATTGTTATTAGCTAAGCCATACTAGAAAAGGCTTGCTTGCCCTGCCTTGCCCCGCCTTGCCAGAAAATCGATAAAAGTAGAAACCGTCTCAAGCCCAGCTGGCCCCAGTATATTTATTCGAGATAGCTTCTTCTCATCTTCCTCATAAATTTCAATTATAAATATAATAATTTATTCAGATATTTTTGGTCCACAATATGGGTAAGTAATAGAAGATATAACAACAAAATCTCTAATATTTACAACATATAACAACGGAAGCTATAATTTTATTTAATATAACGATTAGTTAATAAATAAACGATTGATATAATTTTAAAATAAGCATTTTTTATAAGCATAACATACATTAAATATAAAATCGTTTGACATGACGAAGCGCATGGTATAAGAGGTAATGTTCAAAAGCTCTTACAATCATATTTACAAGAAAGGAAGCAAACAACAGAAATAACCACGATTAATGCTAGCACCAAACGTGAAGTAATTTTTACATCTGGGGAGCGTAACGTCTACTATGGCGTACCGCAAGGAAGCATATTAGGACCACCGCTATTTACCCTTTATATCAACGATTTCCCTAAATGTATAGAACATAGTATGACACTTTTTGCAGATGACAGCACGATAACCATTCCTTGTGATAATAAGCATAGTAATGAAACAGATATAAATAACACATTACACAAAGCGATTCTATGGTTGGAAAACAATAATCTCAAAATAAACCTAAATAAAACAGTAATAATGCATTTTAGCCAAAGGCAGCTAAAATTTCCAATTTTTTGAATTAAACATAATAAATAATAATAATGTAATTGACACAGTAAATTCCACTAAGTTTTTAGGATTAACCATAGATCGAAATTTGAATTGGAAGGCTCACTTAGAAGTCATTAGCAAAAAATTAAGTAACAGTGCATTCGCATTATATAAACTATCGCGGATCCTAAAGACTGATGCTTTATTAACCGCCTATTATGGCATAGCAGAGCCCATTATCAGATATGGCATTATTTTTTGGGGACTCTCTACGGATAGAGATATCGCATTTAAAGCTCAAAAAAAATGTCGTAGATCAGTATTTAAATTACAAATGACTGATAGGTGCAAGCCGTTTTTCATAAGGCACAACATCTTGACTTTATCATCAATTTATATTTTGGAAATCGCGATATTTGTTAAATCAAACCCTGAGCTATTTCTCCGCATGGCAGACCGGTTCCCTAGAAATAGACGTGATAACAGTCAACTCTGTCAACATAGGTCTCGTACTGCACTTATGCGCAGGAGTGTTTTTTGTATGGCTCCCATTATTTTCAATAAGCTTCCCAAAGACTGGAAAGAGCTAAACATAGAAGCATTTAAAAGGAAATCAAAATCTTTTTAGCTAGTAAAGCATATTATGATGTGAATGAATTTTTAAGGGAATCTTTTTTAAATTGACATGTCACTCTGTATTATGTTTTAAATTTTTTTTTGATAATTGAATATTTGTCATTTTTGTATGCAACTCCCATCTATTTTTTTTTTTTAATTGACTAATCAATTTAATTTAAATTCTTTGCTTTTTTTTTGTCAGCATTGTCAAGGTTAATGAATGTTGTTTATTTTTTACTCTAAATTCAAACTGCCTATTAATATTTGCACACCATGACAATATGGTAAACATGTTAGCACAACTACATCTACCGATAACACCTTGCATGCATTTGTTTTCTTATAATTGTATGTACACACATGTTTGAGCAAATAAAGTTATCTGAATCTGAATCATACCACACAAAAGATATATATATAAACTAGTAACTAATTACCACCTGCGCTAAGATAGTTCTTCCATCTATCTTAGGAACGATAATAAGATGAAATTAGACTAAATGAGTTCATACGTTATGAAACGCACCCCCACAATATTTGTAAGTAGAGCTTAAAAACAAGATTACAAACAAAAATAGGTACAGCTTTTACATGAGCTACAATAAATTTATGTTAACGTCATCGCTATAACCGATTGAACTACACAACTTTACTTTAGTCGATGGCGACTGTTACGTAAATTAAAAAGTTCAAGTTTCCTGCAGTACTCTTTATGGTACCATTCCACAAGTCCACAACCCACTACAAAATATACGCTAAGAACTTTTTTTAGCCTTGTTTTTTCATAGAGGTCAATGTTTATGTTTCAAAGTGTACAGTATCTGGGTAAAAGATGATCCACACATATCCGAGTCATGCCCGGGACGTGGTCCGCCCGAAGCTGAAAACAATATCTGTGCGTACATTTTATATGAACTCGTTCACAAACATCCGTATCCGGGCTGTGCCTGGGGACGTGTTAAATCACGTTGTGACGGACCACGGCCCGGACACGTCCCGGCCCCGATATGTGTGGATCAACCTTTAATCGCAGGCGATCCAAACCCCTTTTAGCTAAAAGGCTTCCAAACACGCATAACTTTTTTAGAATAACAAATGTAAACTGAAACTGGAACGTAATGTATGTTGAAACAGAAGGATCGTCCTGTCTCGCTCTCTGAATGCACTAAACTGTCACTATGGTAGTTGTGAAAGCGTCAGTTGTTTGTTATTTTTTTTATTTTATTTTATTACGGAAAACAAAAAATTGTACATTTTGTCTTACATCTAAGTATACAACAAAGTACGTTAACGTACAATCTACAACATTTCCACATAATACTATAAATATTATTATATTATTATTTAGTCACTTTTGTGCTGCAACCTAATGCTGACTTTAAAGTTATGATGACCAGGCAATGGTGAAACCTACAGAACTGTCATCGTAAATCCCATTTATTCCAGTTAGACTGGTGGGTGCATTTGCTTGTTTTGTTTTTGTAGTAGGTACTCCTTTATCATTTTTGTGTGGGAACATTCCACTTTTCATCCTATTTTAACACTGTACTGCGAATACACCCGGTGTTGTAGATATTACAATGTGCCTTTGTTCAAACTTAATTATTCGAAGAAGGGTTGTTTTTAAGAGCCGTTCTAATTAATAAACAACGGATTACTTGTTAATTTTACGGATAAATTATTATATGATTTAGACTTTTCAAATAAAATGTTCACTATAAAACAGCAGGTAATGGTTTATAGAAACGTGTTAGATAAACTACAATATTTCAGTAAAAATATAAAAATAGTTCATTTGTTTTCAACTTCCCCACGCGTTGCTACGAAGCATACCGTCCGCTACGCGACGGTGCTACGGCGTAGGCGTAGCACATAGTACCATATCGTGTACCATATCGTAAGGACGCAGATGGTAGAATCGCTTAGCCATACATGATGCTAGATTAAAATAAAAAATAAAAAAACTAAATCTATCGCTTGTTTTAAATGTCTCCTTCTTAACCTATTAGTTGACCTACGCTTTTCATAAACTTTTAATTCTTACTTCTCATATTTATTTTTTTTTGTAAATAAACAGCATTTTCTGACTATTTCAAAGTCAATTCATTTATTTCAAATAGACCATTAAAAGGCAATTTTGAACGTCAAATTTACAGTTTAAAATTAAAATATAAGTGACTCTAGTTGTCCATTCGCAAAAAGTAGATTCTTATGGAGAAGAACGGACAAGAAACTCCATAGTTACTCTTTTCAAATATAAGTTTTACAATATTTTGTATACATAGGTACATTGATCAATTGATTATATTATGTGAGCACAATGCATCCAACATTACACTAATATACAGCACACACTTATATACTATAGGTACAACAAAGCAATACCAGCAGAGATAAAATTAAGTTTGCTAGTAAGGGACATGGTACTCACATATTTACAATATAATTAAAAACAATGGATCAGTGTGTGAGTTAAATTACATATTAAAAACCTGAAAGTACACCAGTAAATAAAACAAGTTTGACTTTTTCTACTATACCCTCGATTGTCCTATGGAGCAGGACCAGCATGTTTCCAAGCATTCTTATCTTTAATATAATCATCTAGTTTGTAATATGCTTGTTTACAAAGTGTGGTTTTAATGTAAGTTTTAAATTTTCTTTCATTTAGTTCTAATATGTCACAAGGTATTTTGTTGTAACATTTAACACAGTACCCCATGAAAGATGTTCGTACTTTGGCTAATCTATAAAATGTTTGATCTAAATTATTTTTATTTCTAGTATTAAAATGATGTCTATCACTAATTTTGTTAAAGAGATGTCGATTTTTTCTTACATACATAATATTCTCATAAATGAATTGACAAGGTACTGTCATAATATTAATCTTTTTAAAAATTTCCCTAAGAGAATCGCGGCGACGAAGATTATAAATGGCTCTAACAGCACGCTTTTGCAAAATAAATACAGATTCAATGTCAGCAGCACGACCCCACAGCAAAATACCGTACGACATAATGCTGTGAAAGTAACTAAAATAGACCAAGCGCGCGGTTTCTACATCTGTTAACTATTTGGCATCCAACCAGGAATAGTCCCGCAACATCACCACCAAAAGTGTCAGACGTTTAATCATATCAAGTGGATCCAGCACATTGAAAACACCAGTCTCCGGTGATTTCCCCAAGGGTTGTTGTCCATACGGCAGCCGGGCCGGTAAAACTACCGTAAATTGAACTGGTCTTGCTAAAAGCAGTATCGGGAAATAAAACATCAGAAAATGCAGTACGTCAATATTCGTATGTTTTAATTTACATCCAAAATTTTCTCAGTTAAACCATCGGAAAATCTTTACTGGTTTGCTGCAATATATTCTGAATATTTTCGTTTAAAATCGTTTAAAACGCAATTTTATTAAAATATTTTAACTGATATACAACGAGCTTCCGATTAAAATAATTTGAAACGAAGATGTTAAAAATATTTGGAAGGCGCACAATAAAATATTTTTAAACACCAGTCTCCGGTACATATTTTGATTGAAAAACAATTTTTAAATTAAAACATTCATACAAATTCCGAATAAGTTTATCATTTTCTGATTTACCAAACAGTTTACTATTTATCCACCGAGACAAACTTGTTCAGTCAAGCAGAATACCTGGTAAAGATTTTCTTCTGGCTCGGGAAGCGCAAAGCAATCCGCCTGATGTCTTGTGGATGATGTACCGATACAATAGAGAGGCGCTCGTGACTTCGTGACACGGTGGCTGTATCTCTGAGCAAATCGGCTGAAACGTTGCGATAAAATGGTGTTAGCTTGAGGAAAGGTTTAGGATGAGAGTGTTAGCAAGGACGTATTTTTTACCCGACTGCGCGACGCAAAGGAGTGGTAATGTGTTTATCAGCCTATGTACATATTTATGTATGTTTGTATGTTCCTTTCTAATCGTTCAGATCCATCCTTCCATGCTAAATATTATCAATGTGAAAGTAACTCTGTCGGTCTGTCTTTCTGTCTGTCTTTCTGTCTGTTTGTCACCTCTTAACGGCTGAAAGAATTTGGAATAAATTTAGGACACGGGAAGACTATTTCCTGGGATAGAACATGAGATATTTTTTATACCAGGAGTTTCTTGCCTTTTTGTAATTTTCGATTTCACTTGAGCGAAGCTGCTGACAGAAACTAACTAACTCAGAATAAGAAGATGATACTACTGTCTTTAATTGACGAGATTGACGGTAATACTGATACTACTTGTATTACTATTCCTGTTGCGTTTTTATACCGCGACTATTCGCGACCAAGAAAACGCTTGTTTATTTCAAAAATCATCAAGGTGATTTATTGTAAACAAAACATTTTGAGTCTCGAGTCTCACTATTTCCATTCGTCGTTTCTTAAATCAATGGGTATAGTGACTTATTTGAAAAACACGTGCAGTCTCTGTAACATTGAGACCCACCCCAAAAAGTGGCAAGATTCAATTTAATAATTCAATCTTGCCACTTTTTGGCATGGGTCTTACTGACAACCGTCAATTCAGCTCAGAAAATCTGAGGTCTTTTTAATAAAAAAATGTATACGATCGTCAGAGATTCCCAAAAAATAATCATTTTGTTGTTTTGTTTGTGCAACCCAGTTAATGGGTTGGGTTGTACCCAAAAACCACTATTTACGTAGTATAAGACATTTTCTTGTAAATAATGGCAAATCTACTCGTTTGTGATCGATGGGCCTTTTACAAGGCACTGCGGATGTAGTTAGGGCGGATAGCGGAAAGATCGCAACCTTGCGTGATTAATGTACCTCGGCGCGAAAATGAAGACCTGCTCACTATTCCTGCGAGGGGAACCGGTCTGATTTAATTTTACGCCATGAGGGGTTTTCATAGCGTGGGGTTGTAGATTTATAGTTATTTTTAGTACGATAGATGTCATAATTATTATAAAATGGAGTTTGAAACGGTGTCTCTAGAAATGGACCTCCATTTCTAGAGACAGTTTAAACACGACGTGTGGAAAGATAGACTTAAGAAGAAATTAAAAGACACTGAGAATCTGCCAAGCCATTTCCCAACTAAATTGGTCGGCTTTCAGATTCAGCTGAATACCAGTATTTTACGTGAAGCGACTGCCTTTTTAGCCTCCACAATACAGTAACTGTGTAACATGGTACTCACTTTTTCGCCACGATTGTTACCAAAGAAATGTTTACCACCCAAGTCTACATTGTGGAATGCAATAAAGAATTGAGTATTGAGTATTCCAAGGCATGGAAGAGTCTTGGTATGTTAAAGTGGTAACCCATCCACAGAACGACCACGGCAAGCGTTGCTTAAGCTTGAAGTTTCATAGAAAAATAAGATGCACTAACAAAATAACAACAAGAGCAGATTACTCTGAGACGAAATGCGTTTTACATTTCTCAACGAAACTTTAGACTTTTTAGAGCACTTTTGGCCACTTTATAGACTCACCTAATTTCCGTATTTGATTCCATTCCACCTCATTATTTAAAAGTCGTCAATTTAACGTATTCCTCTCCCATAGAATACACAAACAAACTTTTAGTTTAATTTCATTACCGGCAGGTAAGCCCCGTCCCTGGGGCGTCGTAAGATTCTCAGGGAGTACACCAAGTGGAAAACCACCGCCATTCATGTGAGCAGAGAAATAATACGGATACTGCGGGAATCCAGAATCCCCGAGGAAAGCCGGGTTTAACCAGAAACGTACACACCGTTCGTAGGAATCATATTAGGAAAAACAAGATATGATAAACGGTTTTTTTTAAGTTGTTTGGAAGTTTATTTTTAGTCTTGTTTTATTTGTCATTATAAGTTCTTTTTATAGCATTTTTTTATGATTTCAAGTATCATACACACAACGTGTAACAGAATGAACGCAACACCCGAAAAGGAATCATTGTACTCGTTAGTATGAACAACTTATACTACGGGAACAACTCTGAAATCGTAAAAAAATGCCCTTCCCCTGGCTTAAGCCGTTTGATTGTTATGACAAAATCACTAGTAGAAAACAACTCATGTAAACATATTTATTCTAAAAATAGACCTCAGTTTCTCTTATTTTATTATATCCATTTACGCCAATAGATCTTATTTAAAGCATCTTTTGTCTCTCTAACGCCAGAAACTTTGCAAAAATCTACGAAGTATCCCCTTTAGGAACTTGTTAGCGAGTTGAAGCATTAGAGCAAGACTAGCGAGGTACAACCAGTACTCATTAATGACTAAGCTAGATAACTCGTTAATGAGAAGACGGTCGGTAAGTACTCGCAGACAGGGGATGAACACACAGAGATAAAAGAAAAAACTTAAAAGAAAGTAACATAAAAAATATAGCACGACATCGCACCTTTATTTTTAGTAGTACTGTAGTTTTTTTTAATACTAGTTCACTAGGTTTTGCTAATGGCTACGCCCTCGAGTTAGTCTAAAATTATCCCAAAGGACCATACTCTTGGGATGAAAAGTAACCTATGTATTGAAAAGTAACCTATTCCGGGACATGGTCTACCCGAATGACAAGTTTCATCCAAATCCGACGAGAAGTGGTAACAAACAGACAGACAGAGTTACTTTCACATTTTATGCACCTACCGTACACCCACATTTAGCCACTTCTGTTTAAGTGGCATATCGAGGTAGTAGAGGCGAGCTCCTTGCCCTCAACCGAACACAATTCCAGACTCCGAGCTGCTACTTAGAATTTCCAGATTGAAAAACCCAATAACACTTAACCCAACTCGGGAATCAACCCAAGACCTCAAGCTCAGCAGTAGCACTTGACCTTCATCTTTATTTGCATTACATAATGTGTGAAGATCTTACAATGGGCTTAAAGCTAAAATACAATTACGAATCCTTACCAAGAGAGCAAACAAGAAAGCTACACAATCATTTACAGCAATACAATTTTAAAAGTGCTTTCAGCTAATAACATGGCTTTGAAATTTTTTTCGCTGTGAATCCGGACACATTAAACAACCCACGGAAACATTATCCGTGGTTTCGTACACAGAGCATGGGTGCGACTAGACCGGTCGCTAGAGACGGAAGCTATCATCATCATCATTTCTTCCAAAAGACGTCTACTGCTGGACATAGGCTTCGCCCAAGTGTCGTCACATTGACCGGTCCAGTGCGTCTTGTAACAGGTTCCCTTCACCGGAGGGCCAATTCAATCGTAACTTGACAAATAAAACCAATTTTTTTTCATACAATGTTAATGTTTGACAAAATGCTATTGAGTTGCGAATGCGAACGAAGTTTGATAATTTGTAGAATTGGCTCTCAGGTTGCTTCGCTTTCTGGGAGGCCTTCCAACGCTGCGGCTGCCTTCTTTCTATCTATCTATTGGGCTATGGTTTCCGCACTTAGTCCTGATGTTGGACCATTGTGCGTGGGCCATGGCGGCCTTCATCTGCGGCTGCCTTTACTTGCACACAAATATCGTCTCTATTCACAGTCAGCGAGGTGATTTCTAGTTCTATGGTTTCCTTCTACCCTCCCTTTTAAGGGCGGGGTAACATCGTAACGCCGTTCATTTAGCAGACAGCTTTCGCTTTTAGAGACAGGTTTTTTGAAGTTATACTTCTTTTGGCACGATGGAGAAAACTGATGAGAGTGAATTTTTACGATGCGCGCGCACACCGACACCTGAATTCTACATCGTGAAGTTAGTTCTAGGTGGCATGGAAATCGATAACTATGTTCAAGTTGTATATTTTAGTATTTTTTGATTGTCTTTTGTTTCTTTTATGTTTGAATTTCGAAGAAGAATGTGGTTTTAATTTCGAAATAAAGCGCCAAAATATAAGATACAAATATTTTGATAAAAGTAATTGATTAGACACTAATTTTTCCCGCGGCTCAGCTCCTTTCATTCTATCCTAGAAGATTTTATTGGAATATGATGATTTTTCGAAGACAAAAAACAGCCTCTTCATGAATGAGTTTTCTTAATCGGATTTGTATCTACAGTAGAACGGAACAAAGAATTTTACCGTTTATAATAATTATTAGTATTGAATATTTTGAAAAAAGGAGTCTCGTAACTTACATGTCATTGTAAGTAGGTACCCATAAACTTCTCAGGTACACACCATCCAGAATAGAAAGTTGGTATTAATTTCAAATACTACTAACAAAACATTCGAATAAAAAAAAAAATTGCATGATATCTGCCCTATTTTATGAACAAACACTTTTAAAACTATGAAACGTATCAGTTATTTAGCGTAATAGACTTAATTGGCAATCGTTCGAACGCAACAAATTGAAGCTGAATACACAACAATACAAATATTTTAAAACTTTTATATTTTTTTAGTTGTGAATGTTTTTTTTTTTCCATACGCCAAAGAAGTATAATTTCTAACGCGTGTACATAAGTACACACACAATTTTTTTTTGTTAATACGTCACGCACTGTGGTTGGACGTCTAGAAGAAATGGTTTCTTTGGTAAAATCTTACCGCTCCATAATTCAGAGATCTTACTTATCTTGCTCGGGGTAATTTTATGAAACGATACCGCGTATATTGTAAAATAGGTACATCATATAGAAAAAACCAGACAGAGATCCAAGGGCTAGACACGTATTTGATATTAATTTCAACGTGATACCTCCACGCGTTCCTGAGAAGAAGGGTCGTGACAAACCTTTTTTTTTTTTTTTTTTTTTTTTAAGGATGGGAAATCATCAAATGACTTCTTCCGCTCTGGGTGGAGCGGAAGGGCGTGTCAGACTCTTACTGACTAAAACCCATCCGTGTTCCTTCTAAAGCCCTTTGCGTTCCAGGGCCGCGGTGACTCTTTCGAACAAATTCCGCAACCCTGGCAGGCTCTGGCCCTAGCGGGCCCCGTCTTCTATGCTGACATCTCTTTGAGGCGCGCGTGAAACACAACGCGCCATCGACCCGGGCCTGGTGGTGATCGGACAGCGAGCCACCCAACGCTCGCCGTCCGCAGGCCCGCGCCTACGGTGGCCGGGGATCGCCCTGCGACTCCCGACGCCCGGGGCGTCTTCTCCTGTTGCGGCGGTTGGGGCGAAGGCCTTGCCTTTCCCTCGCGCGGCCCGCCTCCTCCTTCGCTAGCATTACTGCTTCGCAGAAGGAGGTGACCGCTTCCCAAGCCTCCTCGCTCCGGACCATGGATTCAACCAGGGCCGGACGCGAGAGGTTGCCGCCGCCGATCGCCTCGACGAGGACACGGCGGTGCTCAGCCCAAGCAGGGCAGACCTCCACCGTATGCTCCACCGTGTCCTCCGGGCGATCCTCACAGTGCTGACACCCGGGCGAGTCCTCCCGCTTAATCCGAAACAGGTACCTCCCGAAACAGCCGTGTCCGGTAAGTACCTGCGTCAGGCGGAAGGTGAGGACGCCGTGGCGCCTCTCCAGCCACTCCTCAAAGAGGGGCCTTACCGCCGCAATTGTGGCGTGCCCAGTCGTGACAAACCTAGACGGACAACGAAGTGATCCTTTATGGGCTCTATTTTTTCCTTTCGAGGTATGGAACCCTAAAAAAAGACAGAGTCTCAACATCATCATCTGCATGGCCTTTTCCCAATTCAGTTGAGTTCGGCTTCCAGTGTATGAAGGCCGGGTGCAACTGCACACCAATGTTTTACTAGGAGCGACTTCCTATCTAACCCCCACAACAGTGTCTAGGACATCATCATTCATCATTGGATTTTCTAGTCTGCTCCGTTGGTCAAAAAGTGTCATTGGGCTTTTCCAATAGGAATTTCTCAGTGACAGCCCGGAGTTTGGAAGTTGGTGGCGTAACACCCCCGTGCCTCGGACGGCACATTAAGCCGTTGGTCCTGCGCCAGATCTCTCTCCGGTCGTGTCGGGTGGCCGTCCCATCGGAATATGAGAGTGATGGAAGAGGAAGTGCACTTATACCTGTGTTTGCGCACACACTTGTGCACTATAATATGTCCCGCGCTGAGGGCTAGTCTCGGTTGAGAGTGGCCGCCATGGCCGAAATCGGTGAGAAGGACTATATACATATATTTTCTAGTCTTATATCGAAGATGGTCTAAAGCCACGATCTAAACGTGCACCTAAACGCAAAAATGTTTGTAAAACATCAGTCCTACACGAAAACCTGTAATTTTCCAAGACATATTTTCAACCTGGAACAACACAGCCGCTAGCAAAGAAACCGTTCCATACATGTAATTAAGGCCAAGTGACCGTGAATTTTAATAATTCACAATAATAGCTAAGAACTCGGACCGGCTATTATTTTCTTACAATTATATGGGCCGGGCTGCGTCGCGCCGAGCCGGATTTAACTAAATTATAAACAGCTGTTCAGTGTGATACTGTCCTTAATAATACGTTTCAATTACGATTAGTTAAAATAAAGAAATGAATGACAAAGCTTGTTATTTAAAACGATTGTTTTGAATGAATCCTACTGTGGACACACTTAGTTTACTAAATATCACCATCATCACAACCCAACTAGGCACTGCTGGGCCTAGCAAGCCCACCACACTATTTTAAACCCTGAGAGCCACAATCAATGGTGGCGACCATCAGAAAATTCTATGAAACTCGTTAATTCCAGGAGAAACGATTCAACAGTCATGGATCACACAACGAAATTAATCAGACACGAGCAGCGGAGAAGCAAGTAAAACATAATTTCGTCCAAGGTGGGAAGAGGAAATTATGCAGGCTTTCTACTGCTGGGGCAACATAGGAATCTCTTTTCTTGGACCAATACCCTCGCTCCTGTACCAACCTCATACATGTTCTTTACGCAATGGAAACTATTATAATCATCATCAACTATACATATCATAATAATGGTATTTTCACTAGAATGCCAAATTATTAGTTTAAAAAACTACTATTGATTTAAAATTTGGAGTCCTTAAATGCTGCAAGCAGAATTTAAATAAAGTGAAAATCAAGGGGATTTTCACTAAGTTTTGTTTCTATTCACCCCTGTGTTCCTATTTACTCCGTTTTACGGTAGGTACCTATTATTCAGGAAAATCATAAATGAACCTCATCACCACTCCATGAAAAGTCTTATTCATCACCAACACCAAGTTAAACAATATTCTTATTATCACAAAGGAGATAACACCACACGTGCCATAACTTCTACCCCAGGTATTTAAAACGTGATTACCTTTTTGTTGTATTTTTACTGTGCAATTACGACCAGTTTATAGTAACGTTTACTGCTTCAATTAAACAATATGTTCTCATATACCAGTAATAAAATATTCCATTATCATGAGCGTGCATCCAGTGAGCAATTGCTACTCTTGCTAGATACACCGCGCCGTCATATTTGATCTCGTAAAGCCGCTGAAGCGTGCAAAATATATTGCTAGCCGGGTTTGTTCACTGAGAGACTGAAACTCATAAGTTACACGTACGTGCTAGATATAAAGATACAATGTTACATAAGTAAAGTTACTTGTAAATAGCAGCAGTGTTTAAACATATGAATCATAGTAAAAGGCTGCGGAAAATATTTTATCTTCTTGAAACATTTAGTAGCATCCTAGTATGAAGTCTACTAAAGAGAACGACTCTGTGAATGAATATAGATTTAGACCGCAGTGCCAATTATTCAACGTTTCCAATCGCATCTCAGTCGCAATCTGTCAAAAAAGCCTCAAATTCCACACATCTTTGACAGATTGTAGCGGCATCAATTAAAGCCTGAAGCATCACATGAAAAACTAAGAAGCGAAATTTTTACGGCAACAAAAAGAACCGTAACGTCATCCATCCTGTCAGCGACGAACTAAAACGAAATCCTGCATCGCACAAGCAAAGTTCTTCGTGTGATTTGAACATATACAACATTCCGAATTTCAACTATCGGGCAGTTGCCCATCAGACACAACAACCGTCTGGTCGGAGAATCCTCCCTTTTCAGTGAGGTTTGCGGAACTGTACTCTCTGGACCGCATACCTCTATAAGGTTGCGACTTTCATTTGCTTAATATTAGTAGAATAGACCCATTGATCAATAGATAAGTCAGGTTATTTGTGACCCAGCCTATGTAGTAAAACATGGTCCCGTTTTTGCTATATGACTGCGGATCTCTAAATAAAGGTGCAGTCATAGAATGGTATAACCATGACCGGCTCTGAGTTACAAACTATTTCTGTACTAAATTATTCGCCGACGATCGATTGAGGCGTTTTGTTGAATCAGTACGAAGCCTGAATTAACGTTTTCTAAGTAACGTTTTCTCTGTATAAGGTCTAACAGATTAAACACAAAAAAGGTCATTGTACTCATTATTTAACATCATCATCATATCAGCCGAAAGACGTTCACTGCTGGACATAAGCCTCCTCCTTTTTGCCATAATCGCCACGCTTGGCAGGCAATTATTTATTTTTTTCTTTTAAAAAAGTTGCTCCACATTAGGAATTTCTTCTGTATCGTGGGTGCGTTTACAAACATACAAAGTCACATACACAAACAGCCAGACCCGGAACAAGTATCTGTAGGCCATGCAAATAATTTTTCCGTGCGAGAATCGAACCCGCGACACGCAGCGCAGCAGTCAATCGCTCAACCACTGCGCCAACCGTGCTGTCGATTTTTGCGATTGCAGTGTAGCTGTTGCATTGATTTCAGAGTTATGTCAATAGACTCAGTACAATGATCCCTTTTCAGCTTTGCGCTTAATCTGTTACACCCTGTATTGTGCAACTTTATTAACTTTGGTCGTACGATGTCCCAACTCTATCAAACATTACACAGACTCACTAACAGCTATGAATACCAAAAACCTAGGTGAACTCAATTATTTTCGTCAACAATTGTGACTGTCACAAAATATGTACATTTATGAAAGAATCTCATGATAATCGTGTTGTTGATACAAACAATGCGCAACGTGAACAATATAATAATGTGAGCGTCAACGTGAATGACAAACGACGTAACTTCATGAATTTATAACGGCCTGTCAAGTCCGCTCGTTTCACAAAAATAAGTATTATAATTTAACTGTACAAACATTGTGTTTGGAAAATGTTATAAATCTATTATTTTACGTTCAGTTACAAGTTATGTATAAATAAGAAATATAAACTAATGAGTAAATCTTTACCTGTCCTTATTTTAATTTATAATATGTAAATACGAAAATCAACTCGTTCTTCCATCCAACTTAATTGACGATGCACATTTTCCATAATAATTATATTTTTTTAAAACGTTCCTGTATCGTGGGTACGTTTACAAACATTCACAAACACAAACAGCCAGGACCCGAAATAACTATCTGTAGATTATATAAATATTTGTTCCGTGCGAGAATCGAACCCGCGACACGCAGCGCAGTAACCAATCTCTCAACCGCTGCGCCGTTTTGCATTATTTAATTGAATTTATTTTATGTACATATGACTGCCATTTTTGTGTGATTTTGTATGTAGTTTCTAAGGGATTTTATAGTCATACGATCCTTCAGTAATCTATCTATTTCGATTTATAATCAGAATATTTTACACGCGTTCAGCCAGAGTAGATAAAACTGTATGATTTGGTTAACATTCTCCTACCAAGAGGATAAGTGCCACTGTTGTACAGGTAAGTGGTTTTAAATATAATAAATATATAATAGACTACTTATGTGCTCACTGACTGTAAAATTGTTTTATTGATAAATCAGAAACTACTGTGACAGTAATGACATTGTAATGATTTGCAAGGGGTAAATTAGAAAACTAGGTACAGTTTGGAATCAGCACCTTGAGTGATAACACTAAATCATACATGGTTTAGATGAAAATGAGATTTATTCTTGGTCTTATTCTCGTATTACAACTCCAATCAATTTTGTTCTGTGTGAAGTACAAAATGATTTACCAAGGCATTGAATACTGCCCCCATCCGGATCCTCCCTACGACGAACATAGAAAAGTTAACGTGGACATAGTCGCAGTCAACCTTAGCGATGCTTTTTACTATAACGCTAACTTCAGTGTGAACGAAGACTTATCTGGATACTCTTGGAGATTCAAAAATGGATACGAAAAATCGGGTAAAATAATATATGAGAACGATTTTAAAGGGTTGTCCTGCAAAAGCTTCCTACCGAAACTAATCTATGGGATTTCTGCGATAAAGTACGATCGTAAGACATGCGATATTTTTAAAGGAAATTATTCTTTTCATAAATTGGAAGTGACTAAATTAGATCGGGCAGCTAATCTGTTGCCAACGAGAAGAATTGGCGTAAATGTGTTCTTTTTAAGTTACTATAAGCCTAAGGCAACCTGTTTTTGTATGGAATCGCGGGTTTTGTTCATAAAAATGTTAAAGGAGAAACTTAGGAAGATACATACAAGTATTGTTAAAATATAAAACAAATAAATAAAAAATACAAACAAAATAAAAATAGTCTACCTTTTGTTGAACTAGATAATTTAAGACACAAGTTCCCTCTTCCCAGTGGTTAAAAAAACTAAAAATAAATGTGCAGTTATTCGCTAAGCACTATACAGCGGGTGTCACATTCAGCCTGGAGTGGCGCTGGTACTAACACCTCATTATACAGGGCGAGGTCATCACAAAACATTAAAGAGAGAGGCTTGACTCCGCAGCGACTGGGACTTCACTTGTGCTGTCCCTGACATGTGCTAAATAGGGACAACTAATTGTTTAGTATTTTTATATGTTGATGCACCTTCATGCAGTCTTCTTGAACAACCAACAAAGGCTTAAGCGAATACTGTTAGTCTATGTCCCATAGCTTGGCAAAAGCCTGTCTCCATGACTTTCAGATTTTTCAAACCAAGGAATAAGTGGGCTGTGGACCATATGTTTTGTTCAGCTTGTCTCATCATCTTCTATGGGGTCTACAGCCACGCCTTCTAACTTCGTCAGAATTCCACGTAGTGGTTATGGATTTTTTAATCTGATTTGCCTCGATCTCGAGTCCTGGACCGAAGTAGCCTAAGCCCTGCGTACTCAAAGGTAACAAATCTAAAGAATTTTTTTATCATACAGTCCCACTGCTGGGCAAAGGACTCCCCCAAGTTCTTTCAGGAATTCTACTCTGTATAGGTACACTTACGATAAAATATTATTTTACGTTTACACTTATAAATATGTAGTAACAGAAGCCAACTATGTCGTAACATATCCTTTATCGTGCTTACGGTGTTATACCGGCTGGGACGAAGCTCTCAAGGTATCAACGGATTGAGACTTCGGTCACCAAACAAACGTAAATACACACCATAAAGAATATATGGGTAAAAAACAACTCCGTGAAAAACCGACGTCGCAAGAATATTGTTTTATTTATGAACACAAACAAGGACATAGTAAAAGCCGTATTTTTATATATCTCTTTGAAATATTTATTTAAATTCATCTACACAACGCCCACGCAATCTTCTTCGTCCTACATTCTGTTGTATAATTTACATAAACAAACAAGGAACTAGTATTTTCTGCTTTTATTTCCACGCTTTTTATTTGAGTACTAACAGAAATATGGTAACGCACATAAAGTCAACAACACACACATTCATAATTTTCACGAACATGTGCTGACTTTCCACGACAATCTATTTTGAGCTCTGTACGCTAACAAAAGTTTCGAGTTGAGGGCTCTCAGTTGGAAGAGAAATTGTCTGTTAAGTGGCCTCTCAGCTAAAAGGGCTTGAGAGCTGTTGTGAGCTAGTGGTGACAAGAGTCTAACTGGCCTTTGTCTGAAGAATAAGAGACCGCCATCTGCGCCAAGCATCCTTAAGATCTAATCAAATAAGTGGGGATATCTGCCTAATATACCGCGTCTTGAGTCGTCGTTTGTTGTGCTGGTTAGCATACAAATTGGCTTCAAAAGTTTTAATAAGTAAAGACGATTTTGGCTTGGTCGATACTGTGACTTTTTAAGGGGGAAACTTATGACAGTAGCCGTTAGGAGGCTATTGGAAACCGGCTTCTGGAAAAGAAAAAAAATATCGACGCGTCCAAATCAAAACCAAGTCAAGTGATGCGATTGGCCCTTGAAAATAATTTTGTGATAATTTTGTTGGGGAAACTGGGCCTTATCAACCAATCTTGCCGAGTATAAGATTTAAAAAAGAACACAAGTAGGTACGGGTAAAAGTTTCCGAAGAATTGTTCGCCGTATGAGCCCCGATTATGTTTGCCTTTGTCAAAAGATAGTTGATGGGGAAAAACTGCGCCAGAAACTTATTCCGCTAGAATGAGCACCCTTTGTTTCAGGCACAGGAAAAGGTCACAGCCGAGTCATGTTACCAGTTACATTTCATTGTTGGCGGTATTTTTTGTTGATGAAAAGAAAGTGGCACGCATTGAGAGGACATTGACCTTAGGGATCTTTGCTCGCATAAGATAACATTTTGTTTTGTTGAATATTGTTATGGTATAAGCTTTAGGATGTCTCGACTGTCATTCATTATACATAGTTTACGATATCGTGTTGCTTTTGATAATAAAGTCGTAACAATCGATTTACGCCTTCTTTTATTCTTCTAAAAAAGACATTAACTTCGCAATGTATTTTTTAGAAGACTGAAAGTGATTATTAGGCACTTAACACCAAAATTAAAAATATGTATTTTTACACGTTGAGTCGATTTAAGCATAAAAATAATCCAAATTAGGGAAATAAACTGTAAAATATTCGCAATTTCACAGCACAATTCAGAAAATACGTAAAACATAATTGGAGTACATTAAGGCCTCCGGCAAACATCAACAACAATCCAGTGTGGAGGCCAATCTCGCTGACAATGACGTAAATTTGTACGAAAATTGCAATTATCTCCGACCGCATAACCACTCTGAACGAAATTCCCAGGACAAACGAAAATAAAAGAAAGACAATCCCGGAGTTAACATAAAACGTGCTGAGCCTACATTGAGTGATGGGACACATAAATATTTCTTGACGTTAAGAAACAACTCTGAAGAAATAAATGTACCCTTGTAAGGCTTTTTGGTTGCGTATTGATACAAATGTAGCCACTTGCCAGTCGTTTGTATTTGTTAAAGTGAAATGGTTATGCTGGCTCCCCTTTTTGGTGATCTTACAAATGACTTGAACTTTGGTAGGAACTTTTCCCATTTGATTGATGAAAATCGGTACTTATTACTAGATAAGTAACCGAAAAAAACAAGTACCTATTTTTTACGAATTTAGTTCCGACTGCGCAAAGTAGGTACAAGTGTCCCCGCCAATAAGATACTATAGACTACTAATCTCTTAATAGAAACAACTTCTCATCTATTCAGCCCCTTTTCTTCCTAAACCAAGCGAATGTAACTCACACGTTTTCTGAGATCATTAAAAAGTCAGACTGTTTCTTTGATGCGTCACGTATTCACGTTAAAACGTGTGAGACACGTACGTCGTGCGACAATAACGCGGAGATGGGCAAATAGGAAAACAATCTAGTAAGTATCGAAATGTATCTGAAAAAATATCGATACATCGATATTTTTCTCAGAAAATGTTGAACTAAAAGTTCAACAAATTACTAAATCAACTTTTTTTAATCAAGCTGGGAACACCGGACTTCAAATTTTGCACTGGTTAAGTTTAAAAAAATGTAATTCGGTAGGTAATAATAAAAATTCCTATCTTAAAAACCTTCGATATTTTGAGATATCGATATTATTTTGCCCAAGCCTGCGTTATTCGGCGTCAAAGGACATTTAGTCGAGTTCTGCAGAAGTTCCACGTTACCTAGCCAGAGGCGGATCGATAGCGAGCAGGCAGTGGTGACGTAGTCAGCTGAAGTTCTAGATACCGTGAGGTCGATGAACTGACGGACGGCATTGTGAACTGACCTCTAGGAATGCCGTAGTTTTTTTCATTTCTTTTGTTAAGGTGCATGTGGTATAAGCAAGCTTAATGTTTTACACCCAAACCACTAGTTTAAGCCGTATTATTGTAAATATATTTATAATATATATTATTCTAAATATATATTATAATTATATATATATTATATCAGCAGTGGACGGCAATTGGCTGATATGATGATGATTGTAAATATTTGTGAAAATCATTTTTTTTTCAATTCAATCAAAATAAAACATTAAACTTCTTCCGTTCTAAAAGCGATTCTGAAGCAAATTTTAAGCCGTGTTGGTCCAAATATCAATGGTACATTTTAACTAAAATACAATGGTACATCCATTGACAATTAATAGGACATTATAAAAATGTCCGCGCTGTTTGAAAAATGCCCAATATGAGAGGGCAGTGTGATAACAACTATTGAAATAATCAAATCGTCTGGGCATGTTTATAATTCTTATCACCTATGAGGCAGAGTAATTAAAGCTAGGTTTTGCTGTTATTTTTATTTCAAACTTAGAATCAATATTTAAAACAAATTAAATCTTTCCGTTACTCTTGACAATCATATCAATAATCAGACTCATAATTTATAGCCGGCAGATGCTTAGACGTTTATAGAATACGAGTAGAAATTGAGACGTTTATAGAAATTGAAATAACAATCAATTTCAACATTCTAACCTCGACGTCGGAGATCCACTGCGGCGCTCCTATTTCTGTCCGCTGGGTTTAAGGAACCTAACATGAATGGCATAACGGGTGCTAAATTCACTTGCTTCGCTTTGCTCGATCACTGTAGTTCCAGTCCTACCATTCGGACCTAACCTATCCGTAAGCTCCCAGTGCCCTATTTTTCGCTACTTGACTACGTAAGTCATTAAACGATACTGAACCAAGTCATTTGCTCAGCTGTTCAATTAAATGCCAGGATGTCACTTAGGCCGCTAATTAAACGGCGCCGTACCCCGCACCTCGTGCAATGTACCTGTATATTATCAAACTGCCCGAAACCACATGGCAATATTCATAATGTCTAGACAATGTCATAAATAAGGATGTTAAAATTATAACTATTTATCTACTTCGCCCTAAGAAGCTTGTCATTATTCATAATGCCAGGGCATTATGAAAAGTGCCCTAATTTATTACTTTATCCATAACATGCTCAGGTTCTACAGCCGCAACATGACGCTTCAACTTTTGGTCTAAAAGATGTATATGTATGTCACCGGAAAATTGCAAACACCGTAAGATTGTAAAATATCGCGTAAAATGTTAAACAAATTTTTCTCAATAAGACATGAATATATTGGAAACTATTGAATTGGGATGGGATTTATTGTATTCAAAATGCTTCTCCCATAATATATCGAGAAATAACAATCAAAAAAAGATATATTACAATCTTACAGAGTCTGCAATTTTCCGGTGACATGTTATTGTCATTCGAAAATAAAGACTGATCATTTAAAGTGCTGATTGTTTTCCTAATTAACACTGCCCTACGACATTGACTCTTAAACAAAGACAGACGGCCAGTAACGTTTAGAGAAACCGTTAATGACTGCTATTTCGAGCCTGATCAATTGATGATGTCACACGCGTTATTAAAAGCATCCTGATTGAAATATTATGAGCAGCGATATCATTCCTTACTACAAGGAAGTAAGGTTCAGACTCGTTTATGATTGAGATTTTTTTATTGTTCTGTATCTCTGTATGAGTCTTGATTAAGTGGTCTATATTTAGAGCGGACGTGTGTATTTCTGCAAGAGGTACTCTACAGACAGACTTAAGACTGTGGGTAGTGCTCGGGGGAGAGAAAACCCCGCAATTATTGAGATAATTCTCTCCCAAAAGTGTGCTAGCCTAATTATTCGGAAAGTTTGTGCAAAAATATAACACTCGCTTTTCAGAATGGCTCTCGAGAGACACTTGAGCTTGAAGTTTGGGATTAGATTTCTTCGTACACCTACTTTCAAAAGAACTCTTAAAGGCTCAGAAACGGGATTAAGGCGCTTTTTTTTGTTTAGGGTTTTCTCCTTCACGTAGCTGTATCGCAATTGCTGGGATTAACCAATGATGAAGGAATGGTTATATAAATCTCATCCTTATATGTTATCTGAATTTGTCGTAAACGCTAGTGTTATATTGTCTGTGATAGTATGAATATGTCGTCAGTAAAGAGGTCCAATTCTACAAATTTTTAAGCAATGTTATTTTCTCATTTTTGACAAATTGCGACTAAAATGCGAATGCGAAATTGGTTGAATTGGATGAAATGGTTGTCAAAATTCACTTAAAACCATTTAAGCAAGGAGAAGACTTCACTGATACCAATCTATAAGTCAACGCGTACCGCTGTTTCGGTCAAAAAAAACCATGCGTGCGTATCATTTCCTTAACTAAATGAATATTATGTATTCACAAAGAAGTTAACGGACCGCTTGGCGCTCCTCCTATGCATATATTAATGCCGAAAATATCCTAGAACGCCAAACATGGGCCACAAATGGGTACAGTCACGCAAACCGACGTAGGCCTTGTTTCACTTGACGCCATTTCATAAGTAGCTGTTTTCGCCATCATTCGACATTGACCTACTATCGCTAAATACATTAATATCATTTTAATTAATTCAGTTCCTTTGTATCAAACAAATGTGTACATTTTCGGGCGTTATAAATTACCATTCAACTTTGGTCAAATAAATCCCGTTTTATGACTGTTTTTCCTGGGATAAATTGCTAAAATTGTAATTGAATTAAAAGAAAAAAGTTTTGGAACAAATTCATCTCTTAAATTGCCCGAAACAGAGAAGTGGATAACTTGGAAAAGATGAGAAATACCAGGATAAGCAGACGTTTATAAATGTTCATATTTTTTTTATATAACTTTTGAGTGTAATACCTCTCTTTTTAACTAAGATTATAGATTACTTAACACTACTAAACTAAGATATAATTAATAAATTAAACTCTGTTCGAAGTTACTTTCAAACTTTTCTAACCAAACATACCTTTTCGTAGGAAAAGTTAAATAGAACCACTGAGCCGCCATTCGTAAATGAATTTTTAAAATAACTTTCAGGAATGTGGTTCAAAGTTACACCCGACGAAGTTTTTATCGAAGTTTCCAACAAACATGGCCGATTCGAATGAAATAATTTACACAAGTACGAAATTACCTGTGACATCAATTTGTTTCATGTTCCACTAATTGATTGATTTGAACGAGGTGGTAGATACTTATTGATCTTTTTGTACGTTATTTTAAACTTTTATAATTTTAAATTAAGAAATGTTTTTTTATACTACACCTGCTTAGAAAGTACCTTGATACTTTATCAAATTTACGGTAGAAAGTACGTCATTGCATATCGAACAAATATGCGGGGAGAAAACGCATCTGAGCGGGAGAGAAAAGTGTATGAAAATCCATTTCTTACGTGGTTTTTCTTTTTTAATTTTGGGTAAGACTATGCGCCGGTAACCTAAATATCAAAAGCCAAAAAGTTTTTACAGTGAGTTTTTATCTCCAAGTTCGCAAAATGACACTGGCCACTAGCTGTGTGTTGGATGGTGTCGGGCTGGCAGTGCGACCCTGCGGCGGCAGGATAAACAATTTGAAAAAAGAACATGTGAAAATTGCAGACGCCATTGGCGCCATTTCCAATTTGTGTGTTGTTTGAGGATTCAGTTTTAACTGCAACAATTTCAATATAAATTTCAATTAGTAAAGATTTCGTTTTTTATTTTCCTTCTAGGTGTAGTATAAAGCACTATGTATCACTCGAGAGAAACTGCGATTCCCGATCTTGGGTGTTTTAAAGCCCTCGCCTACGGCTCGGGCTTCAAACGACACCCTCGACGGTAATCGGTCACTTTCTCCTCTCGGTGAACAATGTACTATTATACTACACCTGCTTGGAAAGTACCTTGATACTTTATCAAATTTACGGTAGAAAGTACGTCATTGCATATCGAACAAATATGCGGGGAGAAAACGCATCTGAGCGGGAGAGAAAAGTGTATGAAAATCCATTTCTTACGTGGTTTTTCTTTTTTAATTTTGGGTAAGACTATGCGCCGGTAACCTAAATATCAAAAGCCAAAAAGTTTTTACAGTGAGTTTTTATCTCCAAGTTCGCAAAATGACACTGGCCACTAGCTGTGTGTTGGATGGTGTCGGGCTGGCAGTGCGACCCTGCGGCGGCAGGATAAACAATTTGAAAAAAGAACATGTGAAAATTGCAGACGCCATTGGCGCCATTTCCAATTTGTGTGTTGTTTGAGGATTCAGTTTTAACTGCAACAATTTCAATATAAATTTCAATTAGTAAAGATTTCGTTTTTTATTTTCCTTCTAGGTGTAGTATAAAGCACTATGTATCACTCGAGAGAAACTGCGATTCCCGATCTTGGGTGTTTTAAAGCCCTCGCCTACGGCTCGGGCTTCAAACGACACCCTCGACGGTAATCGGTCACTTTCTCCTCTCGGTGAACAATGTACTATTTTCTACGGCCACCAGCCAGCTTTTATGGAAAAAGTTCTAAATACTAGCAATATCTAGGAATTTCCAATGCATTTTTTAATTTTAAGACAATTCTAAGAGGCCTTACGTGCCAGTAACTTTGCTCTTGAAACTAGAACACTAGATTACACGCCAGATTGAGCTTGAAATAGTTGTAGTGGAAATTCTACTTCCTCGGTCGATCTCTTTTACAAGTACCTTGCTTCTACTTGAGTTATTTCAACACTGGCTTCTCCGCGTGGTAGGCAAACATTATCCCAATGGGGACATACCTACTACCGGGTTTGCGAGTCATGGTCTACCCGTGTGCCAGGTTTCATCCAATTCCGTTTCAGCCGTTAAGACGTGAAGAGGTAACAAACAGACAGACAGATTAGTATGGATTACTTAAACATCCTTTTTACTTGCTAACTCATTCATTATCATAGGCTCGTTCTGAACAACGATCAACAGCATTAGGTTTTTAAGAATTAATTTGAAAGTTAAGGCTTCACATGTTGTCAGTTTATTGGAGTTTTTGAGTAGGTACTAATGTATTTAAAATAAACAGTAAATAATAATATCTGATGAAACCACGGGTAAAGCGATAATCCAGTGGGTATATAGGTACGGTCGTTAGCGTACTGTCTGTGGCGTGACAGACGTTTGTTATCAAATATTCACAAGCACTTCGATTTACCATAGTTACGAAAATATTTGACTCAGTATAAATTATTTAATCAATTTCGATGTACATAGGTACTCCTAATAATGGGTTATAATAACTTCATATACCAAATTGTAACAATTTACTATTTGGAAATAATTAGTAGGAAAACAAAACATTAATTCGGATTGAACTCTGACACGAAATTATTTTCAAATATCGAAAGAGTGAAAACCAAAATGAACAGAATAAAAAGAATTTGTTTGCTAACTCTGCATAAATAGGAATAATTCATGAAAATATCGTAACCGATAACATATCAAAACAACATTTATTTTTTTAGTAAATTGTGTTGTCGTTTCATAGACCGAGTTTACATTTTATTCCCATCGAATATTTCCTATTTCCTTTTGTTTTCCTTCAATATCGGAATACAAGTACTTTCGATAAACGTACCTATTCTGAATATCAGTTTCACTTTATTGTATACGTGGAAGGATTACGAACTAAATAAGTTTGAGCACGCAATGCTCAAGTCAATGCTCGAAAGGTTATCGCCGTTTCTGAAAACGTTCAGAATAGTGCCTTTAATTAAGCTGGAACTGTAGTTTATGATTTTTATTTTATTTGCCGCTGACATTTTCAAAGTATGAGTCATGTTGAAAAGTTCGTTTCTTCTTCTCTTTATAAATTGCAGTACCCAGATCGTTTTGTTTTTAAATATTTTCGTTGTAATACCAAGAAATTCAGCCTTCTCTGCAACTGAAAACGAGAAAAATCTTCGTTACTCGGTGTCAATAACTGTCCAAAAAGCAAATAAACCGGATTTTCTTCTCCACTATTTTCGGATTTAAAGTCCGACGTAGTTAAAATCATGTTAGTTTTTTTCAAAGGGGTTTTTCAGACGGGCTGCACGTCATATTTTCTTGTTAGTGTCTGATGTCAAAATTGGGAAAAAGAGCTCGCATCGAATCTGTCTGAAGTCTTTGTCTAGCTTAGTATTAGTGACCCTACCGAATTCTGAGAAAGAGGATTTATTCAGAACTAGATTCTAACTATTCTAGTTGCCACAATCACCGACAAATCAGGGGGACCAATAAATGTTTGTAATTTAACGAGTAGATACTATCTATCCCAGCAAAACGGATGGATTGTAAAACTGCAGTGCGATTTAAACGTCTTATGCACCGTGTAAGCTTCGGTGAAGTGAACATGAAATGAGCTGTCAATCCTTACAAGCGCGATGGAATCACAGTTCATGTTCATTCCACCTAAGCTCACCCGATGAGACGTTAACAAAATGAAGTCAATCTCTCGATATATTTTATGAACTTCCTAAGATTATTTGCTATAACTCCGATGACATATTCACATGACTGTACGCAAAACAGATGAAACAATCTCATTCCAGAGCCCAAAGTAATCATGCAGTCAAAATCTGCTGTGTGTCAAATAGGAGCTGTTCAATCGACGCTATCCCGTCGGTTTAATTACTGGCTCATTGTGACATGATTTAGGGCAATATTTACATTCTACTGCAGCGGTCCGTCGCGTCGTGGTCATCCGACCGAGTGTAATCAGTGTGGTGAGGCGACCCATAATTATGTAGGTCTTATGTTGTATCTGTGGAACTAGTGTGACATGGAGTAGAGAGGACGTGGAGGGATAACGATGTAATAAAATCAGAATAAAAGCTCAGAAAAAAATGACAATTAGTTGCTTAGCTTAGTTCCTGCAGCGGTAGCATTTTTCATACTTGTGTACCATTAGCGATCTGCTAAGCTCTTGGTCTGCAACCGGCTTTAAGGACAGAGAAGATTGCATTTTACAATAGCTGGGCGTACGTAATAGCAAATGTAGCATGCAACGGGCAAAGGCAACACCAGTTGGTTCAGAGAAGACGATTTCCCACTCCACACTAAGCAATTGTTTGAGGGTAACTGTACACCAGACTGGATTGTTATCCAGTCTAGTGTACAGTGTACCTGGTCCCTAAACTCAGTGTTAAATGTATTCAGTTAAGGGACCAGGGGATTGACGTTACATGTGACACCTTTATATTTCAGTGAAATCTTTTTAACCCGAAGGTTGACCGGTAGATTTTGCGATGTTACAATAAGTCCGCCTATATATATGAATACCAGTTTTAAATGAAGGGTCCAACTGCAATAACGATCAATGTCCCTGTTACCTAGTTTTGAGGTAATTGCGTTTCAATTGTATGAATCGGAAAAGGAAAAAAATGTATTTTCTTTTGTTATAGCACATTTTTTATTATTTGTATTAGTTTATTTCAGCTTTATGAACTATAAAAAAGGGTAGTATTTGAAGTAATAATTAAAAACTCTACAATTATTAAACAGGACTATAGAACACTGTCCGTTTGTCTAATATTTGGTATCGTCGACTGTAAATAATCTCGGGATTGTAAGTGATATTTTTGCTAAGTTTTTATCGCAGTGGACCCTTCAAGTATGACGTGTCTGTTTGCTCCATTTACTATCCATTCCATGTGAATACAGGTAGCACAACGTCTGCGCTCGGTAAAATTATTTAATGTCGGAAAACTCTCCCGACGTGTGTTGAAAACATTTTTCAATAACGAAATGGTTCTGTTGGGGCACGAACATAACTTCATTTGTTCTTATTAAATTGGATAGAGAGCCGCGCCGTTCGTGAAGTTACAGTAAATATTTGCTGAACTTATTTTATCAATAAAGTTTTACGGTTATCGTATTTTTATAAGGATTTATTTTGTCTGTATACGCCTACAGATGGATGTGAGTCTCCCATACAAACGAAAATAGCAGTAATATATTGTTTGGTTATTCTTATGTCTGTCTCAACTTATCCTACCTGTATACAATTACTTTGACAGAAATATTAATTTCCCACATTATAAAATTATTTACAACCAGTCCCTCCGGCTATTAATAATCCATATCACCCAGCATATTAATGCCAAATTCATAATAAATAATTAACGACAAATTCGCGAGTATCACGCCAAGTGAAGTATTGATTTCACGAATTAGTTTGCGGGTCGCGTTCGGGTTTGCGGCGCTCTGAGCCCCTGAGTCTCTAGCTCCCTGCACGCGAACCAACATACCTCCAGTCGGTCTGATAGAATATATTATGGTTAGAATATGACCATGCTGTTTGTGATCTCTGGAAATGTAGAGGAACTAACTGTCTTTAAAAACTGCCAGTACCTCTATAATTTAAAACACATTTTAATGATAAAGTTCCATTTGACACGATCATTGAATCCAACTACATATATTGGGGTGGGTTTCAAGTCAAACCTGATGCCGCTGAATTCCATTAGTTTATAAAAATACAGACGGCAGAACAAAACACAATATTATTCTTCACAACTCACACTCTCTGCCTAAGATAATATCTACAGGCTAGTGTGGCTATAGAGCCTTGTATGACCGTCATACATGGAACGATTTAAGGGTAGAAAAAAACGCCAACCATTATTATAATTGCGAATGTGATATCAAAAATAAACTTGATCGCGACCGTAGCTGCGGACAAATCTAGTAACTAAATAAGTATTCCAAATTGGCCCCGAAAAAAACCGGCAACAGTTCTAGTACCAAAAGATTAGCATTTACAGTGTTTGTTATAATGAAGCCTTAACCTATAAATACATAAGTCTTGTTCTAAATCAAATAAGTAGGCACATAATTCCGGCAATTCCTCTATTTTCATTTTGAGAAAGTAAAATAGCACCCCGAGTCACGAATCAAAGTAATTTCGTCGGTGGCGCGATCGAGTTATTTATTGAATTTTGTAACAGCCGTGTTCGACCAACTTGTTACATAACAGAGCTTTTGTTTTATACTAGTTGTTGCTCGTAACTTTGTTCGCGAACAATATTTTACACCCTTTAAGTTGAACGACAGTTGTTTTTTTTTATTTGTGTTTCTTTTTAGTACTTATATGGTGCACTAGAAAGGCTCTTTATTAACGTGGAGCCAACAAATATTATTTCTGTTGTCTACGAAACCGGAGACTTTTAGAAAGGCGTGACGCGACAATGCGACATGCGACGAATTGTTATAGATATCTTTCTTTCCACGGATAGTATATTTCGGCCTACGGAGAGAATTATAGGTAAATTTTGCTATCACAATTTCTATAAAGAGAGTTGTACTACATATGTATGTTTGCAGCCTTCATATGTAAAAATATAGAAAAACAACCTCACAGAAAAGTCGGGTTCCTAACAAAATACAGTCCCTTTTAAAAATCACTCTAACGTACGCCTCCATTTTTTTATCTCCACAATCTGTGTCAGCCCTACATTTTTGTAGGTAGGTAGGTATAGGAAAACCACTAAGTTCAAGCACCTACCGCTGTAAGTTAGATTGAATTGGATGCGGAGTACCTGGCTGCATTTTATTGCTATGGTCGATATTTACTGCAAGCCGTATTCTTTGAGAAAACGATTGTCTTTTGTCTTGATAGGTAGAAATATCTATACCTCAGGAAATGTGCACGTTTCTCTGTATAATGTGCTGACAAAGTTGTGTGAAATATCGGAATGAATCGGTAACTGTTTCAAAGACAAATAGGAGAGAATAAATTCCGTTGTTTTCGCATGCTCGTATGCATGTTTAAAATAAATTCACTAGCTGCTGCCCGCCACAATCATCGTAGTCGGGAATTATGCCGAGGGAAAATACTCCCGGGATAAAAATTATTATACGTACGTGTTAATCCAGGTTATAAAAATATCTGTGTGCCAAATTTCATACAAATCCTTTCAGTAGATTTTGTTAGAAAGTTACAAACTTAGATCATCATTCCATCCCAACAAAGTTTCACATTTTTAATATTAGGGAGTAGGATTATTAGGATAAAATTTTGACAGTGTCGAAAGATAGATAAATACTTTATCTTTTGTCACTGTCAAAATATGCTAATATTAACCGCAAAGCTTGCAAAAGAAAGCACAAACAAAGCAACTTTATCCATTTCGCTGTCCTTCACTAACTAGCTAGACAGTCCCCGTCCCAGACAATATTACTTTTTGTTCTTCATTTTAAAAGACTCCGCAAACTAGCATCTAGCTTTGACGTACCGCCCGGAACAAAACGCCCGCGGCTAGAGTTGCACTCGGCCGGGTTTATTGCTCTTTTTACGTCATGCTAAATCCCGGGATTATCTCGGAAACAACTGTGAAAATCCCGGGATTACATAAGAGGATTGGGTTTGTGTCTGACGGTAGTATTATTTGCCCTAACTTTAAACAGCGATCGCTTTTATACGCTGCTTTATTTTGTCACTTTGTGTTATGATTTGTTCGTCGTATCTTGCGATCCGATTACCACGAATATGTAATGTTTATAATCATTATAAATTACAAAGCCTTTGGTCAGATGGAATTTATCACCGACTTAACCCCTTTAGGAGATGACGTTTCAAAAGTTCTTCCTTAGTGCAGCTTGGATATATGTAATAGGAAGTCTCGTTCAAACTCATGATGCCAGGCCAGCCGCTGGACGGCGTTGCCTGTCAATGACTTACAGTGTTGTATTCAAAAGATCAGTTATATCTACTAGCACGTTAGTTGTATGACATTGCAGGGCACGATTGAGCGATGGATCACATTAAATCTCGTTAGCCCGCAAGTAAAGCAGCTTGCCTTCATCATCATCATTATATCAGCCGAAAGACGTCCACTGCTGGACATAGGCCTCCCCCAAAGGGGGGGATTTGCCATAATCGCCACGCTTGGCAGGTGGGTTGGCGATTGCAGTGTAGCTGTTGCAATGCACAGAGAATGCTGCTACCCATTCACTGGTGAGTCTTTTAGTCGCCTCTTACGACACCCACGGGAAGTGATGGGATGGTGCTATTCTTTTACGTCCGACACCATACAGAACAGAAAAAGACGAAAGCAGCTTACCTTGGTACTGGATAAAGGTGCAAACGTGGCCTTCAATTAGACATCACCTACTATTGAGCCATTCAAAGTTAAGTGGTTAAATATTGTTAAGACTTAATGTCTAAAACGGTAGACTAGTTGATCGATTGGTTGGCCCATCCGTCAAACTTACGTCCTCCACATCAGATAATGTATTTACGTACATTGAGGATCCAATAAGTCCAATTATAAACGTGTAGGCGGTTGCCTTTGCCCATTCAACTGTGATAATCGTTTAATCGCGTTTTTACGCTCAGGATGGCAGGTAAACCGGAATTACACGATTGACATCTTCCACCTACGTTTTGATTTAACAGCGGATTTAACTTCCTAAGTTGGTGTTATTGACATTATTGTTCTGGTAATTTATGTCAATAGGTGACAGCTTGCATCTCACATCCTCAGAAGTCAGATGTGTGTGGAAAGGGGACGGGGAGGCGGGATGTATCGAAAACTAGAAGATGGGATTTACTGTATTTAATATTATCTGTTCACAATTAATCTTTTTCTTTTAAGCTTATCAAGATTATTTATATCGGTGTTTACAATAATTCAGTAACATAAACAAACCTACCTATACTATAATAATATGAATGTGACAATCTGTGAAGTATTGTACCTACTTGGATATTTTTAACCCATAACGCCTCCACAGCTGACTGGATTACAGCAACTTATAACAAAGCTTTTAAAGAAGCATGAGTCACACCCAGTAATTAAGCTAGAGAAAAAAAAGCCCATTTTCAGCAAGATGAAAAATATTTGAGTAGCAAATATCCTGTCAGTGGAAGCATTTCTCTTCTTACACGAAAGCGTTTTTTTTCACCTTTCTCATTTTTAAAACAACTTGTCCCAAGAGGATTTAATGTAATTTAATGTTTTACATAATTTAATATTATAAGGCTTATCCCTCTCAGCGACGAATTTAAAGGAAATTCGGAACAAAGGTCATTCTTTGGGAGAACTTTAGCAATTAACCACTACACTGAAGTAACTAATTCCGCTGGGACTATAGAACTGAACTCGTTTGTTATTATTCGTGATTTGTTTCCAGCCGGACAATTAGGTATTTTTAAATTATGACTATAAGACCGGATGGGGCGTTGACTCTTTGATCACAATCGTAATGAAAAATCGTTTGAACATGACTTCCAAACGTAAAAATATAGGTTTTACAACATTTTATTTAGTAGTCTTGATGAATCTTTACACATAGAGATCGTCTTGGTCATCTCACTGTGTTGCTAAGTGCTATTAAACCCAATTGATGATTTCCTATCCAAAAAAAAACATCATCTGCCTAGCCTTTTCCCAACTATATTGAGGTCGGCTTCCAGTCAAACTGGATTCAGCTGAATACCGATATTTCAAGAGGAGCGGCTACCTACCAGACCTCCACAACTCATAAACTGGGTAACACGGTACTTCTTGGCAAGACTGGAGTCAGATTTACTGGCTTGGCGGCTGCCAAAGATCTACAAATGACAGCCGGGACCAACGGTTTAGCGTGCTTTCCGAGGTACAGAGGAACCTCGGTGTGTTAAGATGGTCACCCATCCACATACCAACCGTGGTAAGCGTTGATTAACGGCGTTGTTAATGGCGTCGATTATACTGGCCTCATCCAGTTTAAAAATGACCAAAAAAGAATGACGTGTAACAGTGTTATGTTTAATCTACTTACAAAATAAATATAATTTATCTTTACCTTGAATATCGGCTAGTGCGGCTGTATTTTTAGCCACGAGTTCCTCCCCATCCAAAAAAAGTTGTACGAAGAATATAAACATTTTACTTAGGTACTTCTAAAGGAAAAACAATCAGAATGAAGTGAATAAATCTTACCTGAAAATAACATTGAAGAGTTGTCTTAAAATAAGGGTAGGTACATCTGTTTGCCTCGGCTCGATTTCGCTTTTCGCCCGTGAGTTATCGCGCAGGAACCGAGTATTTTTCAGCAATAGTTTAGATCTCTATCAGCAAAAGAATTTTTATAATATAAGTACATGAATTTGAAATTAATTTGGTCGTTTACACAGGTCCATTAAATAGTCTGATAATTTATTAAGAATTAGAAACTATTTAGGACGTAACGAATAAGACGCGCCTGTCTAATCACACTGCGAAAGACATGGCCAGCTTTGCCTCAGACCAATACTGAACTTTTACAGAGATAACCTAAAAACCATAGATCATTGATTTAACAAAATCTTCCTATTTGAATAAGTAGTCATGAATAAAAGCACTAATAAGATTTAACATAAGTAGATACTATAATGTTGCGTCCCGACTCACGAAACTGATGTGGACCTTAACAGTTTGGCTATTTTTGAATAGCCTTACCTACCTAGAGCTTTGAAGAATTTGACGTTTAAGAATGGTGTGAAAAAGGAAAGAGTAGTGTTTGATATAGGCTATGAGAGACATGCATGTTGGTGTTCTTGTGTTATTTACCGTCGCCCTACATTCCCATCTTACTCCTTAAGAAAAACGTGCAAGAGTAATAGTGACTGGCCTGTTGGTTGAGTGGTTAGTGACCCTGACTGCTGAACCGGAGGTCGTGGGTTCGATTCCCACCCAGGACAAATCTTTGTGTGATGAGCGTGATCATTTGTTCTGTGTCTGGGTGTAAATTGTCTATAATATGTATGTATTTAGAAATATATAAGTATGTTTATCAGTTGTCTGGTTTCCATAGCACAGGCTCTGCCTAGTTTGGGATCGGATGACCGTGTGTGAGTTGTCCCAAGATATTATTATTATTATTAGTACAATTTTTGGAATGTTGAATAGAAGTGACGTCTTCATTAGAAAAAATGTTTGTTATATCTTCAAATCTTCACTTTATTGTGAATCAGTGTCGTTGCAGTTACGGTTGAACGATAAACCTCGTTATCTCCAGGAGGTCCACTTTACTTAACTTACTTTAGCTCACATTACACCGCGGGCTAACGTCGCTCACTGCACGATATTTATTAGTTCCTATACTTAAGCTGTCCACTTAATGTGTATCTGTACTTTGTACCAGAAAAATAAAAGAGATAATAGATTGAACTTTTAAATACTAGTATAAAATACTAACCCGCGTGTAATTTGTTATCCCCGTCCCCCTTTATAATTATGGCCTAGGTATGTGTTATTTTGATGTATCTATACTAATATGACATAGCTGAAGAGTTTTTTTGTTTGTTTGAATGTACATACACTAGAAAAACATTATACCCTCTGGGAAAGTCGGCGATAAAAAGAGCGTCAGAAACTGTAGCACACAAGAAACAAGTTTAAAAAGGTTGACGTATAAAGATCAAAATCTTGACGTAACGCCACTTGTGTTCAGTAGTTTTTTATAACTTTTGACATGTTGACATATCGGATATGTGACCAAACGAGAAGTAGCCCAAAAAATATCTCTTTTCCTATTCCAGCAAAAAATATCATGACTTGTGTGAAGAATAAAAATAAGGCGTAGATGCACTTCCATTATTTATAGATATTATGCAGACACTGTCACGCTGCACCAAAAATAGAACTCCTCTTGTCTCGGGGGAGGCGTTGACAACTACTCGTGACATCTCATTATAATGCTACTGTATAGCTAACTTTACATCTATGTTCAAAGAACATTTAGAAAGAAGATACAACACTATTATAGGTACATAAAGTTGAAATAAATAAATAACAAACATTTGATTGACGACAGTCCATCAGGTACACACACAAAAATAAAATAAAATGTTACAATGTAAACCAATACATAGTGTGTGCTTCACGACTGCGCTATTTCAATGCAAATAATGGTTCCATTTATTCCCGCACATACAATAACTAAAAACATAGGTTAGTTACGACTAACGGTCATATAATGTAAAACCTACATATTCCAAATGATTACACATATAAATATACCAAAAAAATTGCTCTAAAATAGATTTAAAGTTAATAATACATAACCAACCAAAAACAATAGAATTTCTCCTCAAAAAAGTCACAAGAACATGATGTGGGTTAGTACGCTTTGACAAGTTCTGTGGTCTTTTAAACGTACGAGATCGCGTTATCGTATGCGTCAATTTGTACTAAAAGTGAATAAGCGCCGTGTGTGTCTTTCCTTACTACGATTTGACATAAGCGAAGGACTTTCTACGTTAACGCGAACGAGTCGATAAGACTCGTTTTGGTATAACTGGCTCCTGTACAAAATTAAATTCAAACATGTAGACCTATAGTCATACTGCATTTCTGTTTACCAAATGTCCAAACTTAATCAAAATAATCGACAACAATCAACAATGGTTCCTTGTCGAACTGGCATCTCATAAAATTTTAACCCTTGATAAGAAAGGGCTGTATTAAACGGAAGGGACTTACGAATTGGAATGAAAGGGGTCCGAAGTTTGAAGTTGTCGGTCGCTGCGAGGCAAATTGTATGTGTTTAGGCGCCGTACGACTTTCGGCTTTCAGTGCTAGTTATTTAATTAAAACTAGTACGTATAATTGCTAAAATATTAGTTACTCGCTTCTCACAAAAGCTTCGCCCGCGTGAAAGTAGGAAATCGAGCCAAGGGAACATACTCCCGGAATAAAAAGTTCCACCCAAAACTGTAAAACCGTAGGACGTGAAAAGTTAACAAACAGACATAGTTTTATATATAGAATATATATGTAGTATATAGTATATTTATTATATTAGTATGGATGAATTAACACATAAGTCCACTGCCGATATAACTAGATATTATGTTTGTGGCAATGCCATGATGCAATAAAAACAAAAAACAAGCAATGCCCTACAACCATGCTCTGTAAGTCCGAGTTTTCCTCAATACTTTCGGTCCCCGATCTATATTTGTAACTGGGTTATAATAGCACAGACTTTCAAGCCAAAAAGATCTGTATCTACATACAGAAATGCTCAATTACACTACTCCAAAAAATCCAAACGCACACTGCGTTGATTTAGATTTTTTTAAAACAACAATTTATATTTTAAACTCCTAACACAGACGACATTTTTCCGTCAAAAATCTTAACTTAATCTATTTTAGTTCAACCCAGTCCGAACCCAAAAACTTAAAAGCCAATATCGTCCAATAAAAAGAAACAAAACACATTTCTGTCGTATTTAAAATTCGAACAGGGTGACTTCTCCCGACCTCATTCAAAAATGGTCGCCTGCTAGCGTGCACGTCACTAGCAGGAGGCAGAGTAATTGCCTGCTACCAGCGCTAATAACAAAGTTTATACGCAGCACGAATTCATGATGCGAACATTAAGAGCACTCAGACCATCAGACATCTTAAACACAAGCCGCAGTAAACAGATGTAGGTATGTACTTAGTTATGTACCTTTTAGTTGTTTGCTGTCCTTTTGTTTTGTACTGTTGTAGTCGTCTGTGGACAGAAAAAGTTAGTTTTGTTGTATGGATAAAAAAGATGTGAAAATATTGTAGCTTGGACTTGAGAAAATAATGAGTTAATATAATTAGATTTAAGTCTTACATTAAAAAACACATTTCCATGATCTACAAAAAACATCAGCTCAAAATGCACATACTGCTAATTGTTTTGTGCATAAGGCAAAAAAAACAGTTATTTCTGTCAGCTACAGTTATTTCTATGATGTATGCACAAAGGTAATTTTATTCTTCCATAACGACATCGAACCGCACAATCACTGTTTATTTGACACCAAAAATAAAGGTGCACGTTTATGCAAATTAATAGTTTTTTACAACGTTTCATGCACCCTCTTTATTACTAAATGCATCAACCCTGTAATATATTCCCTGTCTTGTCATAACTTCATATTTTAAAGTGGGAATAAATTTCCGAAAGAAAAGCTATTTAAAAACACAGGTACATCTACTAAATGAATGGTTCACATTAATTGTATTTTGCTGAGAATGTGCAAACAAAATGAATGCTTTGAAAGTATTCATTTATTATTTTTCTGTTGAAATAATTGCGTTTTCTGTAACGAGAATAATTGTTGAATATGTTTTATATTATAATTCCCTTTTAGGATTCCGTAGTCAACAAGGAACCCTTATAGGTAGTTTTGCCATGTCCGTCTATCTGTCCGTCCGTGGTTTAGCTCAGAGACGCCTACATATTAAACACACATAGCGGTAAAATAAGGGTAGCCGTCCTACAAGTAAAGTGGCGATGATTTTTTTGTCGTCTATCCCATGGTGTGGGTGTATCGTTAGATAGGTAATTTAAAAATATTGAGGATGTGCTAAAACCATTTTTCCATTCAAGGATCCGTCTGCGACATATTAAGCTTTAAAGTGTTAAAGTTTTTGGAGACGTGCTGAAATTCATGGTAGTAGCATAATTAACGAATTTAGAAGGAAACCTATCACCGCTACCTAGGCTTAACAAGTATTTTTTACTTATAACTTTGCCTTATAATAGTTAATTACATTTTACTATTTTTCTGGCATGGTTTGAGAGACGGGTAACTACGGAACCCTACACTGTGCGTGGTCCGACACGCACTTGGCCGGTTTTTCTATATTAAAAACGAGTCCGGGAGGTTTTATTTAAAAATTCTAGGAAACGATTTTATTTAACTCGCAGATGCGGAAGAAACAGATTTATAGCAATCATTAATCACTCGTTGCATTTATTTTACTGGTAGATACTTTTTGTTCCTACTAATGGTACACTTTTGAGTCAACTCAAATGTCATGGAATTAGTCTCCAACCATTCAGTGTTACGAAAAGGTGTGTATAGGGTTAATGAGACCACCTAATAAGTGAAACAAAACACCATTTTGCGATCTTTCTTTCAAGCATCGGATAAAACTAGAAGCCGATAATAAGACATTAGTCGTAGTAGTAGTTAAAAATTTGGAGATTGACTTAGTACCTATTGATTATAAGGGAGGAAGTCAACCTGTCTTGTTGATTTAAGATTCGTAAAATTGTAGTAGACGTTAAATAATATTCGCCTCAAACACTAAAAAAAAACGAATTACATTACCACAGATAACATAACGAAGGCGATCACATTTTATGAGTCACACAAAAATCTCAGATTTTTAATAACGCTACGCGACGCCACAGTCCTCCCAATAAAGAAAATATAGACCAATAAAAATTCTGACATGTCACACTGAAATAACAACTGATATTTATTTGTTCGCTGGTAACGGGATCGCTGACCATACGATATGTTTCTTCATTTGAAGGAAGATTGTATCTTTTGTGATTTATTTCTTCCATTTTGGTTTAGATATGAGATGAAAGAAAATATTTTTTATTATTTATGTTCCTGGCTTTCTTCGTTCTTTACTATTCAAAAGGATATTTGTTGCATATCATTGTGCATGACAGTTTAATAGTTAGGTACCGTTTTTTAACTTTCATTAGATATAATTAATTTAGGGCTGTGTTTTTAATAGCCTGATAACTTTTATTATTCTTCGGTTAAAATTATATGACTATTAAAAATTCAGCATTTTATAATAGTCATATAATTTTACATCTATTATGCTAATTTACTCTAAAATTACACTGTCAGAATGTATGCCTTGCAGTAATAGGTACTAAGCTGCAGTCATAGTGAAACCTCGTGCAACCTGTAATCAGTTTAGATCTATTCAAATAACGAACATATTTAAAAAAAACAGAGTTTTTTTATAATCCCACCTCTTTCAAACACGCGATTCGTTTATGCATCAGTGAGTCATATTTTAACAACAGGTGCAGAAGGGTTTCATAACCTTGTAAAATAAGAATATACCCTGACCTTTTAGGGCTTTATTGGCATCCTATTGATTTTTATATAATATGGGTTATATAGGAAAAGTTAATAAAATCACGGTCGATTGGACGCCATGCAACGAAACACGACTTTAATTGGTTCATAAATAAATGTAAGTTATTTTGTTGTGTGTTTTGTTCTATCTTATTTATGATTATTACTTCGTCGATTGTATTGTCCTGAATGGTGTAGAGATTTAGCGAACGAATGGCTTAATGAAATGGAGTTAATTTTGTATGATCACGTACTGGAAGTTGTAGTTAAGCTACGGAAATAAATCACATAGTTATGAAAATATATGTTTCTGTAACAGCTATTTTACAACAACTACAATGGAGCTGAAGCCTTGGCCGAAATCGGATCACATTATCATCATCATCATGTTAAAACAAAATCACCAAGTGCACATTCTAAAGTGCAGAATCCATTCCAAACATCTACATATAACGTGAATTCGGCCAGCATCTGCGCATAAAGATTGCAAACACCTAACATAAGCCTAAATCCTTTTGGGAATGCTTTAATTACAGCTAAGGAGTGAAATACCTTCCTGATAACTACAAGTCGAGTTTAAAAGCCAAAGGTTAAAAGGTAACTTCTAAGGGTTCACGTCCGACGACTCTACCACTCTCCTCCAAGAGAGTCGCAAAGAGACCAGCACTCTTCGCAAACCACGACCGCCGTCCTTCCGCCCTCGCCACCGAGGCCCATCGCGACGCCCCCGTCAAAATCCGTCCCGACCGGCCCGCGCCGCTGAGCTTGTAGTCTTAAATTCGCCCCTTAATAATAATTCTAGTTTGATCCAGCCCGTCCCTAGCTGTCCTCCCCCCAGCGACGCCCTAAGCCGAGGCCCGTACCCCACAGCGGGTGCCCTTAGCGTGTAGTCGCTTAGTTTGTAAGTTTTTTTTATAAGCCCTGGCTGGAGACTTTAATATTATATTAAGGCCACCACAGGTAAGCCCGGTTAAGCAGTCGACAACCTCATAGGTTGAACTGCGAGACGCCACTCACAAAAAAAAAAGGTTACTTCTAGGCAAGCGTGCTCCATCGTCGACCACATCAGCGCTTTCCATCAGGTGATATTGCGGTCAAATGCGAGCCTCTTAATAATATTTTTAAAAATTCGTTGTCTGTAATGTCGGTTTCCGGACGACAGTTTATCGTGACAACGTCATAACAAAACATAGATGAAATGATCGTAACGTTACAATGAGTCATCCTTTTTCGTGCGTCCCGGCCGGCGTTCATCGATTTATTAGACGTTGTCACGTCAATAATAAAAATATTAGAACTAATTCAACACCCTTACGAACTTCAAAACACATCCACCTCATTAGTTAGCATAAACCTTCATAATACACAATTAACACACGCTTTCACAACACAACACAATAAAACACACACAACAATAAAAGCTTGTCAAGTTAGTTATACGGGATCTGAATCCCCGTGTCCGGAAGCTGCATAAGCGATGCTGGCCGGGACCCGCCGGGATTACGGGATGATGCGACCGGAACGGCCCTGAAGAGAACCGGAGGCATCGCACTACATAAGCCTCTGACCCGTACCGAGTTTTTCGTTTTAAGAATGGTTTTAGATGTCTTTTTGTTGTTAGTATGTCACTATTTAGGGTTCCGTAGTGAACACCCTTATAGTTTCGCCATATCCGTCTGTCTGTCCGTCCGCAGTTTGGCTCAGAGACGCTTAGAGCTAGAAAATTGGAATTTGGTATGGGTATAGTATACATATTAACATTATTTATCACGCCGACAAAGTGGTAAAATAAAATCATGAAATTCATTTATTTTTAGGGTGGCCTACATGTGCGATGTTTTTTTTCTACCCCATAATGTAGGGTGTCGTTAGATAGATCGTTTAAAACATTGAGGATTTGCAAAAACCATTCTTTCATATGAGGATTTGCTTGCGAAATATTAAGCTTTAAAGTGCAAATTTTTGTTAAAGTCAAGTGTCCCCTCTGCCAGCTAAACGGTTGCTTTTAAAGACATGAAAAAAACATAGTACTAGCATATATAACGAATTTAAAAAGAAAACTTTCATCGCTACCTAGGCTTAACGAGTTAATGAGTAATAGTCGACCAACTTATAAAATGGAACTGGGAAAGTAAAAAAATCGTAATAATTCCATAGACAATGACCCAAAACCAAGTGCATTTGTAACTTTGAAATGTAATAATAAATAAGTACTTTTTACTATTTTTCTGGCATGGTTTAGGGGACGGGTAACTACGGAACCCTACACTGTGCGTTGTCCGACACGCACTTGGCCCGTTTTTTTATTGCATGTAGTGTAAGGTGAATAGTAAAGAATGGCGCCGATTTCTTTTTTAACAATTTCATGAAAAAAAGAGAAGTGGCATCTGTAACTGGCAAACAGGTCGAAAAAATTCGGTGACGGATAAAAAGTAAGTTTAAGATGCCAAATTACTTGTCGTCAACTTCCCCCTGTTCCTCCCACCTGTGACGTGTTATTGTCATCAAGATTCCGTTAAAAAAATGGACTCTACGGATCTCCAAGGATGACAAAGCATCAGCAAACAGTGTTTGACGTAACACCACACACACATATATTTGCAATCATCGAAAAACAAAATATAATCAAATTTATCCCCAGTTAAAACATCTGTAAAAAAGTGGTGCAAACTTTTGAAAAACAAATTGCCATAATTGAGGCTACGTTCAGGAAAAAAGTAAATTGTTTGGACGTTCAGAAAATTGGAAAAAAAGTGAAGAATAAACGTTAACAATCGATAACAGACAATGATTTATAGTCCTTTAGCTATCAGACTAATTACACTGAAACAGCCATTATTCTTTCAAAGCTTTCAGAACCCTGATTGTCAACAAGGGTTTAAAATGACATAAGATTATATCAGCCTATTAAAAAACTATTCACAATTAAAGTAACAATTTATTATTTGAAACCGCAAAATTATTTTAATTAAGGAACCCTAAACGATAGACAGATTATATATTATATTATATTTAGAAAGGGTGAAATTTCACCAATCATTGACAGCTCACTTCATGTTCACACACCTTAGTTATCACGGTGAGATTTTCACAGTATAGAGAAATATGGTAAACGAAGACATTTTGCGTCGACAGTAAATAAATTAGAATAAGGGCAACAGAATGATGTTTATGTTGTCGAAACTCTAAAATGATTAATATTAAAAAATACTTACTTGTTCCAATAATTTTACTTGAAAAACTTCTTTTGCTACGCCACTTTAAAACCGCTACGAAAACTTCAAAATCTCGTAGCAACGTAGCGCTACACCTGCTACGGGCTACGAGGCCTCGCATTCTTCTTATAATCACATTACAGGCCGCGCCGCTGATAAGCCGTGGAACAATACCTCTCATTCGTACCAATGACCAACTCAATGGGTGCTTAATTTTATTAGAACTTTGTAATTAATATTAACAGGGAATAAATGTAAATGAGCTCGTTTTTGGGTTTTGTTATGATAAAACGGTTCTATTTTTAGAAATGTGTTTTGTTGCTGCTTCTTTGGTTCGATTGGAGTTTATTATTTCCTAATTTTTAATTTTATATTAAGTAGTAAGTACTGCGTATGTTTAAAAAAGTTCGGTGACGGATAAGAAGTAAGTTTAAGATGCCAAATTACTTGTCTTGGACTTCCGTTTGCCACTTGATTCATTACTCGGCAAATGAGAAAATTGAATGTTTGTTACAGTCAAATGTCTCATTTTGATTATTAATAAGATTGTGCTGTTCCTTGCATGAGCGAATTAGGTATAGAATTAAACTTTTTTTAAATAATGTTGTTCTATAATCTGGATACCATAAATTCAAATTAATTTACTAGTTGATAAGAAAAGCAAACTTAGCATAAATATGTATACATAAATACATATTTTACCTGTCGTTTAAACTTCAATGTAAAGTTCAACGAATCTGAATCCGACTTACTTTCATGTGTAGGTAAACGTGAACCCAGTGAATCGAGTAATCTCATTAATTAATTCAAAACTTGGAAACATGGAACAACTCTGTTCTACGTCGCTCGCACGTGTTAACTACGTGGAATAGGGTCATACGTAATACTCGCTGTAATTAACATGCACCCTGTATATGGACCTAAGTACTTACAGCCTGTATATAGACTTTTGTACAAACATACTTAATGCACATGTATGCTGACATTTTAGTAATATTTCAAAAAATGTTTGTCTTTTTTTATTAAATATAGGTACTACATATAAATGCGTACTAAGTAAATTTGTCAAAACAAAGGTAAAGTAGTAAAGGTTTAACAAAATAAGCTACAAGACGATGGCTCCTACATTAGGTTTACTTCTGGAGGTTCATCTCAGATCATTAAGCCATAGGCCAACTAAATGCCAACGCCTAGGACCGTGGCACACAGCAGCCTAATTGTGTGTGAATGCAATCGATCACTTACACTGTCATGTTGTCATTGTAATCGTTTAATCGCGTATTTTACGTTAACGAGCAGACGAATTTTAAAACATATATAGAAACGATATAGCGTTATTTTCAATTTCTCGAAGGGCATAGTCGTAGACCTGTACGATTTTCACTACATATTGGTCGGACAAGACGAAAAGTGGAAGAATATAAGCTAAAAATAAAAACCTAACTCAAATTAAGAAATGTTTATACAATAAAACAAAACATCCAATTCGGGACAGCATCCTTTTACATAAAAAGTATTGCATGAAAATATTATTCTCCTAAGAAGGTGATTTAGCTTCTTTCCCGGGATTTACGAACGAGACGGAAATTAGCATAATGTCGCACCGCGACTCGGCTTACGAATGAATGACAGCGTTTTATAACTGCAATGATTCCCAACCTTTTTTAGGCCTTAGCCCTAAAATCCCGGGCCGCTGTCAACGTTAATGACAACTTAAGACTCCTTTATTTTACTCCAATTTATTTTTTATCGTATTCATTTATTCGAGTTTTATAAATTGGTTAACTCCAGCTAATACCCGTATAATCTGTTGGCTCTCCACTTAGAGAACAGTAAAAAATAAATGCATAAATCAAAAGTAAAAAAAAAACCAATGAATGAATCCCATTGTCAATTTCCCTTTTTCATTCCCAAAACAAAAAACATTTGCCAGTCAATGGACTGCTAATGGCGGCAAAAACGCGTTTTTGTGTGCCCGTTACTTGTGTCTGATACTCGTACGACAAATATATTTTTATTTCGGGGTTGCGTTTATAAAAACAAAACACACCAAGTATTATTAGAATGGCCGCCAGTTGTGGACTTAATTAAACGGGAGAGGGCGCCAATGAAAAAAGGGTTTATACCGTTGGCAAATAGAAGAGTGGAAAATGTGGGAACCCTCCACATTTTTGAGGGTCCACAAAATTAAGAACTAAATTAAAAACCATAACATTCCAACTCATTCAACAGAGATGAAGCCCAAACATTTTGTAATATTGTCGCTTTGAATGAGAATATATTTACTGTCAGCCATTATTCTCGCTACAATGTGAACCGTTCTCAAGAACCTTTTAAAAAGTTTCACAAAGAAGCGGACTGAGCCCTCGGACATAGTTCGCATTTAAATTAGCTCGTAAATAGAAGCGAATATAAATAACTGATAATGGCTCGTTTTAATTTTCATAATGTGATTTAGTTTTTCGTTGTGAGGGACGCAAGGTCGCACGTGGTGCCATCTCGCGGTGGCACGGTGCGGCGACGCATTAAATGTTGCGAGTAAAAACAAACTGTAACAGGACTAGCTGAGAAATTAAATGTAATAGGAATTTGCTCCTCCATAACGTGAAGTATCAAATTCTAGCTGCCGGCGTCCTGAATCAATAGGTGTAATGTTACATAACTTGGATAAAAGAAAGTTTCTGGTCGCAGTGGTAACATTCTGCTCGAATTTATTGTTTCGACGTAATAAGTGGGAGCCCTACCGCTATTTATCTATATAAATCTAAAGGCGTATATTATTTCAGCTTTCTCGTGTGAACCTACACTTTTTCGTATTTTCTTCGCGTTTCGGGTGGAAAAATAATGTTACCATGGGAGAAATTGGTAATTGTATTGGACATAAATTACATACGTGGTCATTAATAAAATCGCTGTATGCTGTGTGTATTTTCATTGTTTCTGCTGCCACATTGATACCTAACTTTTTTACAGAAGATTGTATAGAAAAATAACCTTATTTTTTTACATTGACTAATTCGAGCTGATTTTTCAATAGTCAGATAGGTTACTTTTATTCTAAGAAAAACTGCGGTAGTTTGACATATTTTCTTTACAAAATTCGTTATTTCAATTCTCTTCGTCAGTATATGTTTAATGTATATTGATGTTTGTTGCAGGCATTCAGCGGATATGTTGTGGCGGGCACCGAGGACGCGGGCGGGTTGATGCATCTCTCCACATGCCGACAAAGCTCTGCAGTCAGCAGAAAGGTACCTTTTAAAAGAAAAAAAAATATTTTCCTTCAAGCAAATCTTTTTTCATTAAATTATTGAGAAGTTCGCAAAGGCGAACTTCTAAGGTCCACAATTTCACCTGATGGTAAGCGACGATGTGGATGACGATAGAGCGCGATTGTCTAGAAGTCACTTCTCTTTCTTCTTCGTTTTATGTTTACATTTACTTCTTGCTTGTGGTAAGTGTACCACAAGCAAGAAGTAAATGTAAACATAAAACCTTTCGTATAACGAATAAATATGCACCCATTTGTAGGTTATGAACAGAATCCAATTCCAAGGAAAATATTCAACAGATCTACTTATGCGAATAGCAGTTTGACAGCGAACGCTACAAAGAGCTTCGATCTAACGCTATCTCTAGAGAAAATGAATAAATCGATGCCGTAAGTTATGATCTTTCCAAGATTACATACAAGAAAAGCCAAATAATATTTATTTTCAGTACATTCCCGAAAATAAAAATAAGTTTGACCATTGGGCAGCGCAGACACAATCACAAAGAAAATGTTGCCGGCATCTGGCCAAGTTTGAAAAGGGAACGAGTATAAAATGGGCCTCGAGTCATAAATTTCGATATTTCCCCAGACACCGCATTTCTAACTTCATACGTCACAAGTAGGGGGAGCGATAAACCTTTTGTAACTGTTTTTGTCTCGATTGTTTCCTATAGTTCAATTTATTTAAGTGGGAATACATTTGTTTTGTAAATAAGTAATAGCGGTACGGCCGTATTCTTCAATATTTGAACAATTTTATTTCCCATAGGTAAGTATTTTTAAATAAAACAAAAACGAATAAAAAAGATCATAACCCAAAACAATATCCATCAAACCAGCTGAAAATGACAAAATCCAATTACCAAAAATGTTGCCACAACATTTTATTAAAAAGGGTTGTAATAAAACTGCACGTAGGTACAGTTAAAACAATACATAGGTAGGCGTTGTCGCCCGCGGCAATGATTCGCGTGTCGACGCTTATTGACGTCATAAGCATAACGTTAATACAACTTTTGAAAGTAGGTCATGTGTTCTCTGCGCTTACAGTACCTACAGCATAAAAATATTATACAAGTGGGGCCTTGCAACACGCTAGCAGCATTGTGCATGACCCTCCTCGTGACTGTGTTTTGATACATTTTATTTGCAAATTAAGTATGTAAATTAAATAGCTACAACACAGATATTTGCTCGCAAACTTGTCAACTATGCCTATTATAAATGTAACTGTAGTCATTGAAGCAGAACTATTGAAGGCTTTTGATTGTTATATGAATGTGCATAGTATATGCATTTAGGTTTTTTAGCAGCTGGCGATAGCATTTTGGAAGGATCAGATTTCAGGATTTGATTTGTTTTTCTTGGAAATGTGTACCAAAAAAGATTTTACTGCTATATGTTATTATCAACTCACAGCTTTGTAAAAACAAATGCTACTGTTGTTAATATTTATACACTAGAATGCCCGCCGCGCCGTTTAACTTGGGAGTCAATATCATGGCCCATCTTCAAAACAAGATATATAATGGGTCCAATCACATACTGATGTAGTTATAAATAAACATTGTTTGGATAAATCCAATCTGATAGGACGAGCTATATTCGTAGCACCGGAATGTCAATCCATTGTGACATCTTATCTTAAAGGAAAACTCCACGAAACTATTTTCCTTACACGGAGATTTCAACTTATATTTTATTTACCTTCAGTAATCCGCTTTACTCCTCCAAAGGATTTGTTTGTCCTTCTAAACAACTGTCTTTGTTTTGAATAGTGTACACGATTATAGAGGAACTTCTACGTTGGTACGATAAGAAACACGAAATCATAAGTTTAAGGATGTTAAATGCAGGGTTGGGGTAAGACAGATCGTAAGATTAGCTAAACTTACCCTTTACATATTTTTATGGTAATATATATAAATGCCAAATGTTTGGATGTTTGGATGGATGGAGGGATGTTTGTTACTCAATCACGTGAGAACGGACGTCTGACTTTTTATCCCGGGAGTATGTTCCCTTGGGATAATTTTCGACATTCACGCGGGCAGAGCCGCGGGCAGCAGCTAGTTGTCAATAATTCCCGAACGGAGTCTGTGATTGCTGATAGCTGAGCACGGGGGTGTTAAAGTCAAGAGTTGAAGGTTACCTAAAGGCAAGTGTGCTTCATCGCCGACCACTTCATCGTTTACCATCAGGAGGTACCTAGTGGTTTGTAGTGGAATTGTATTTATGTATTTCATATTATTATGTCTAATTAGTATTGTTTAGAACGTTTGTACACTGACAGCCCAAAATCTATCTCCTTTCGTTCAATCCATCCAAAGGTTGTCTGGAAGAGATTGCCTTGTGCGATAAAACCGCCCATTGTACACTTATTTTATGTTTGATTGTCTTGTTCTTATTATGAGATGTACAATAAAGTATATAATAAATAAATAACGTGAGACGATACAAATTAAGAGTTACAACCGATCTGCTGGATTTCTTAAACATACAACTTGACGAATACGAACGACTTCCTTTTGAAGGAATACATTACTAAAAATAATGCCAGCTAATTTTACAGACGGTTAAAACTTGCAACAAAAACACGCCATTAGCCTTAATAATCCTAGCTTTACAAAATGGGTTAATTTGAGTGCTTACCTCTGTAAAACTCAAAGTAAAAGAGGGTTAATCTTACCCATTTAAAATATAAGACTGGGTTATAATTATTTGTAATGGTGCAGAAGGGAGCGACTACGTATTTGCGTTTACATGAAAATCATCAAAGGCAGGCAGAATCGTTTTAAAAGGGAATTGCAACCAGTCTTACATTTATAGTATTCCTGTCTTCTCATTATAATATAGTCTCTAGGTACTAAGATGAATCAGTAATGCTAGTGAAGGAGCAGGCGGGCCAAGTGAGGGAGAGGCAAACCTCACGCCCCAGCCACCGCAACAGAAGGAGTAGCCTCGGGCGTCGGGTGTCGCAGGGCGATTCCCGGCCACCGTAGGCACGGGCGGCTCGTTGTGTTCCACGCGCTCCTCAAAGAGATGGCAGCATAGTAGACGGGGCCCGCTAGGGCCAGAGCCTGCCAGGGTTGCGGAATCTGTTCGAAAGAGTCACCGCGGTCCTAGAACGCAAAGGGAATTTGGAGGAACATGAATGGGTTTTAGTCAGTTCCTTCCGCTGCACCCAGAGAGGAAAGAGTCATTTGATGATATCCCATACTTAAAAAAAGAAAGGTACCCTACTAAAGAAAGTTACTGATATCCCAAAAGTTAACTAAGGAACAGTTTGTTTTAAAGCTAAGTTAAAATTAAATATCCTGCCAAGACTGAAGACCGGCTTCAGTAAATACTTTTTAAAAAAAACAACATGAATCTGAAAATGCTAGCACGAGTTTACCCACAAAATCCACTTGAAGCGTCTAGAACTTACTACTCTGTAGAACGAGACAATAGACAAAGCTCTTTTCTGCAGGTCGCAGGAAGACGCGGTAACCCAAAGAGAAAACGTCAGAAGTCATCGTCAAGTCAAGTCTGGCGTTGCTCTCTCAGACTTTTCTACTCGTATTCTAGAATGGACTGAGTCTATGCATTTACCTAACTGACCCAATCATTCATACCCTAGACACATGAATCGTGTGACACGATTCGCTAGAGATATGAATGACGCGTTGAAGTCGTCACTGGCGGTCACAGAGTCAAAGGGTTAATATTCCAGACTAGACCAATCACTTTTAGTAGCCTCGTTAAACACTTCGGGGAAGTCAAAAGGAAATGTCATGAATCTACGTCACAGGCGCTGGATGGTTTCGAAATGTCTGACTCTTCTGCCTCACGGAATCCAACACTTTGAGACTAGATTGGGGAATTTGAGTAAGTGACATTCTATCAGCAGTCTAAAATCTTTATGATTCGATTGACCATGTGACATTTCGGTCCGGTATGTTGTCTTTGGCTATTCGACAGTCGCCATTAACATCAAAACTCTTTTACTTAAATTAGGCTAAGAGCCAGCATTTCTCGAACTTCAAAGTTCTACATATAGACAATTCCACAAACACTGGCCCGTCACCATTTCCTCGTATTTTAGCTGGGAAGAAGTGGCGCTATAAACTCCCCAGCAAGACATCTGTTTGTTAAGTTGGAAGTAATTTAATTTATTAAATTCTAACAAATATTTAACTTCATGAGAGACAGAATTTAAACTAGTTGCCACTTGTTAGCCCGCATATTCTATAATGCCATCAAAAATAAACTCGTTCACAAAAATTTAAACTCTGTTATCCTAACTAAATAAGCCTTCGGACAAACAAACGTGCCCGCTTTCACGTGCAACAGTACTCGTAGAATCTAACGATAGGACTGTCACTCGAAGCCACAAGTCAAATCATAGCTGATAGAATTTCCAATGTTTCCAGGTTCTCAGTTCGTTAAATATTTGGTATTACATATTACCCTTATCTATTGCTAGCTGTAACTCTCGGTTTCACTCGCATCTTAGAACTATTTCATGTATCCGGACTATGCTCTTATCTGGACGAAGATCCAGCCAGTATATTCTTTTAAAATATCACCGTGAAAACTTAGGTAGTTGGCGTGAAGTAATTTTAGGGTCAAATACTTATACAATAGCACTATACTACTAAAATTGGCGCAACGTCCTTCTAGCGTTGCGCCAATTTTCATCTTGTTTCGTTCAGCAAATTACGTGTGATTGAGTCTTTCATCCAAGCGTCTACTTTTGTTTATAATGTTTGTGTAAAAATTAATGATTACTTTATAATATTTCCAGATGTCCTAATATGGGTTGGTCATGCGTCGTGGCACGCGCTGTGGCCATCTTCCTCATGCTCAGTCGAGCATCCGCTCTTACATCAGACATGTGAGTTAATCATCTTTATTACCCTTACCAATTTTATTGTACCACAGTTCTTGAAAATCTATAAATCAGCTGTCAAATCTTCTGTTGTCTTTTGTGATTGGTTGACCAAAATAACAGTGACTAATCATGTAAGTGGATAAGAGATTCGAAAAATATTTTGGGGAACTGTCATTCAACTTCCAACAACAGTTTGTAGAATATTTGAAATTTCTTATTGATGTACTGTAAATAATAGAATTATATAATTGGTCAGCTGTCAGATTAATTCATTTTAACATGAAAACTTTTTCAAAATTTTAAAGCGACAGAGCAGCGTTCTGTGGATCTATAGTAACGATAGATTTAGATGGTAATGAGTAGAGCGTGGAAGGACACACGCTGAGCGCAGGCGGCGAAGCGTATTTAACACGCCAGCCGGCCCACGCCAGCCAAGCGTGAAGTTCCTCGCTCCATTAATACGCCCTGCGGCACTATGCAAAACAAATTGTCTGTGGCGAGGGTTATACCCCAGTATGTTTATTATCCCGGCTACATTATCACTTTCCCTTGAATTGTGTAAACAAGTTGCTTTAGTTGCTTGGTCTCCACCTCGCGCTGATGTGATTATTTTGATTGCATACAGTCCTCTTGTTTAACTTTGGACTAACTTTCAATTCAGTTTAGCACGAGTGAACAGCTCCATGCCTCTCACAAAGCTTTTGTTTCCGCACACACTTACCAGAATTTAGCTTTGACGTGTGTTTCGATATGATTCAATTGCTGTTCAATGTTACCGAACTTCTCGAAGTAGTCAGTAAACACAGTTGTTGGAATTTTTTCTTAATCCGTAGTTAGTTAATGATTGTATTTCGAAATAATGACTCCATACACTACTATTTCCGATAGTTAATAACCAGCACACTATTAAAACTATGACATCTAATATTAGAACGTGTCATTGCTCTGTTTATTAGCTTATTGAACGGCTTTTGTAGCAGCAAGGTAATAAGTGTTAATCTAAAATCAATACTAAGCGTACTGCTGTGCGTCCACACGCTTAATTTGCCATGATATACTACGGCATAAATTTTCTCTATTACTCGCTTCCAGGCCATTATTTGATGATTTAAAAGGTTCTGTAGAAATGCAAAATTGCTTCACAGTTATTATATGAAATCTATTCACTATTCTCCAGATTTGCAGCGGGAAAGTCGGACAAAGAGATACTGGACAACCTTCTGAAAAACTCCCGCTATGACAAAAGACTGCTGCCACCAGTAGATGGTAAATGTCATCATTTTTATCAGTATTTACATCAAATATGACCAAGTTTTCAAATCATGTCAAAACATCATTGACTTGACGTAATTTGAGAACTTGATGTTGTTGCATATGAATGAAGGGGTCGAGTAGGTCATTGAAAATTGGTGTAAATTGCAGATCCAGAATTCTGTTGTGGTCTAACTTCGCCCAACGACTCTCTGGCACAAAATAATGTGGGGCTCCCGTCTCTGCGGCCTCGCTCGCACAATCGTGGTGCGTTGTGTTCATGTTTATGAAAAGAGAAATCCTTCCACATGTATCTGGATCGTAGCAACTGTAACCTTGTAATTAACTCCTTGCACGCAACTTGTATCTTTTTCTTACCTCACGCATCTGTAGATACCTGATCCTATGCTTTAGAATAATTTTATACCTTTGTATATGAATCACATATTATTTCTACCAGTATGGATGCACCTGATAACATTGATGTATTAGATTATAACACACCCACTTTTATTATTGAATTGATTTGAACTGATTATTTGGTAGTCGTCGGTAAGCTACATTCATTACTTTCTATCTCATAAATAACAACACTGTGTTTAATGGTTCAGTCACTTAACATTGAATACCGAGTTTTCTTTTTACGCCATGCTTTTTGCCTAAAATGATTTTCTCTTTTCACAAACATCAAACACAATATTATGAATTCTTGTCTGTCGTAAATTCATACTTCTTTTCCAATAGAAATCGGATCTGCCAACTTCTTATTTACAATTTTCGTTATTATTGCAACATGTGTAGCCTACGGTTGATTTTCGCAATTTAATTTTAATACTTACCTTCCGATCATTATTTTAACTACATTCGAACTTGTTTTGTTGACAAGATCATCACAATACTAAGAAAGGTAATTAATAAGCGAAATAAAAAGAAAACTGCTAGACACGTCAATATAGGTAGAGCCCTACTGAACTCCAGCACAATTGTTAGTAAGCATGTACTTTGCATATCGTTGTTGTGTCTTGTATCATTTAAGATGTAACGAAGTTATGAATGTCATCAATTATATTGTTTTCAGGTGTCCTCACCGTAAATGTAAGCGTACTACTTCTTAGCTTAGCCTCTCCGGATGAATCTAGTCTTGTAAGTATTTAGTGAGCTTGGTTATTTCTCTTCCTGTCTTTCTTCCTTCTCTTGTTTCAATTTCTGTTTAACTTGGCCGCTTACAGAAATACGAAGTGGAGTTCTTACTTCAGCAGCAGTGGTACGACCCTCGCCTGCGCTACTCCAACCAGTCTCATTACGACTTCCTAAACGCCATCCATCATCACGAAGACATCTGGTTGCCGGATACGTACTTCATCATGCACGGTGACTTTAAGGTCCGTATCGAATTTAACCCAGACAACTTGATTGACAATTGATTATCTGAAGATACAGATTACAAAATTATATTTTCATCTAATTTTATACATAATTATTTCCACCATGCTTTCTTCTGAAGGAGTTTTCCCAGCACTCATGGGTATTTATAACTACATACAATGCTTCATGAATCTAAAAGGACCATTATTTGTACATACAGAATTTTTATAGCTGACACTTCATGCTCGCCTCGATTTCTTTCTGGTTTTTAAAATGCAATCTAGACGTTTGGAGTTGATTTTTTGTAGATTTCATCGTAACATTTGGTCCGGTGGTTTTGGTGATAAGTAATTTGTGAACACCATGTAGGAGTATTTAGGATAGGAGCGTAATTTTATAGTGCAAATGCTTTATTTTGATTCCTTCTTACACCAGATGATATTCTTAACTGTGCTTATTTTTCAGGACCCGATAATACCAATGCATTTCGCATTGCGTATCTATCGCAATGGTACTATAAACTATTTGATGCGGCGGCATCTCATCCTGTCGTGTCAGGGACGGCTCAACATCTTTCCTTTTGATGACCCATTGTGTTCATTTGCCTTAGAAAGTAGTAAGTTAATTGGTCCTATTATGCATCTCTCCCTACTAAGTACGCACTGTTTTGATGAATTCCTCCTTCCAGTAGTAGACACTTATTTTTGTTTTCACTCCCCACAGCCTTTGAATACCATGAGTGTACTAGTGACAGTGCTGTAACACAGTTTGTATTTGCCAGTATCGTACGAGCAGTCTGCGATCACGTACGTGTGGAAGAACGACGAGGACACGCTGCGCAAGTCGCCCTCGCTCACGACGCTCAATGCGTACCTCATCCAGAATCAAACCATTCCCTGCCCTATCAAAGCCAGTTGGAGAGGTAAAATATACGATTGTTCATTCCTACATATTACATACATACAACATACCAACATCGCTTCTAAAACGTTATATAAAAGAAAGTTATCCTCCAAATCATATATTTTTTTCGCCCTATACGGTAGCTTAGTAACCAAAATTAGATATTTTGTTTAAGCACATCTTATATTTTGCACAAGAGATGGTCAAAGGATGCCTAATTATATTGAAATTCTGATTAACTCTTTTCAGCTTGGTCTTGATTTATGTAAAAGGTTAATTTTCATGATTAATTTATTTTGTGTGTTTAAAATATATATAGTAGTCGCTTGATAGTGTACGTTATGCGATCACACGTTGTCGAATACATTAGGTGTAACCTTAGCTAACCAGCATGTTCATCTAGGTTGTCCGTCGATCATCCAGTGTGATCACTAGTCTTTATACAGTATGACTATGTAGTGTACAGTCATTGAAACAAATTTTGCTATTCCTAACATCTAAATGTATTCATTAGTTTGTTGAGAATGTAGAGTGTAAGAATTTGTTAACGTCTTTGCAAGCAGCTGAGGGTAATTCACTTTACGAGGAAGACGAAGAGATGACATGTAATCTTTGCCAGAGACGCTTTGAGGAGCAAGGTACTTAAGTTGCACCGGACGAGGCACCGTTCTGTCCGGTGTCGTCGTATTTCAAATATTTTTTGCTTATGTGTGAGTAAATGCGTAATTGTGTTAATTATCAAGTGTTGTAAATCGGCCGTGATGATGGAAGTCGAAGGTTTGCTCCTTACGATACCTTTGTTACACTCACCAGCATTCATGTTGTTTTAGTTAAGTGCTCATCACTTTTTTCATCGTTTTCGTGCATGCACATATAAATTCCATACATGACTGTGAGAGCATGCGTTTGAAATAGTACGCTGTATCGTTTTCGATGAACGTCATAATGCTACGATGTATGTTCATGAACATGGTACGACACGACAACACAACACGCATTACTCATACATACAGAACGTAGTTAGTATACTTAGATGATGTTTTGGCTGTTCATATGTACTTTAATTTTAACAAGGCCTCTGAATTGAGTTACTTGGAATTTTGTATCCTGGTTATTTTTATTTTGAAATTAAACGACAAACACTTCGCGTGCTACGATGCTTCTATTGTACCTAATGATATTCCCTCCACAGGTAACTACAGCTGTCTAAAGGTCGACTTAATATTTACTAGAGACCGAGCGTTCTACTTTACAACAGTATTTATCCCTGGAATAATTCTGGTGACCTCCTCGTTCATCACGTTCTGGCTGGAATGGAACGCAGTACCAGCCCGTTCCATGATAGGTAAAAAGTGGCTGGTATCTGGAATGCTCTCGGTCTTGCGTACTGCATACATTTTACTCTTCGTAGATGTTGGCTGCGGCTGTTGATATAACACGCTATCTGTTGCAGGTTTCGCTTATTATATGTAAATAATGTACTCACATAGTCAAAGCCGACGAATCATTCTCACCTGCCAATTTTAGTTTTTGTTTATTTTTAGATTATGCTTGACATTTTTAGGTAATTACAGCTGCCTCAAAGTGGATCTTATCTTCACGAGGGATAGATCATTTTACTTCACCACAGTTTTCATTCCGGGGATCATTTTGGTGACTTCATCGTTTATTACTTTTTGGCTGGAATGGAATGCAGTGCCTGCTAGAGTAATGATAGGTTGGTTCACTGTTTTATTTGCTCAATTCTGAATAAATTTAATCTCAACTCATATGAATATCTAAAATTTCTTAAAAATAAGCCCATCACGGTTACCAAATTGACACGTAAATTGTAAGTACCGGGGTCTTTTAAAAATTCTATAAATTTACGCAATACAATGCTTTCAAAGATTGGCTACTCGTAAGTAGATCTATGTGTACTAGTACTTTGGTAATCGCATGATCTTTCTACGTTTCTCTGTAGAGCTTTACAATTTACATTCTCAATGTTCTAGTAACTGTATCATGAACACGCTTTCTTTTTAACTAATATTGTTAACTGTAGGTAATTGTTATCTTATAAATGTTAAATGTTGATGACTGTGATAAGATTCTTATGTAGCTTTGCTTTTCACGCAGGTGTAACAACAATGTTGAATTTTTTCACTACATCGAATGGGTTCAGATCGACACTGCCGGTCGTGTCGAACCTGACTGCGATGAATGTGTGGGACGGCGTGTGCATGTGTTTCATCTATGCGTCGTTACTAGAGTTCGTGTGCGTCAACTATGTGGGGCGGAAACGACCCCTACACAATGTTGTCTACCGACCCGGAGAAAATCCAGTCACACAGGTGAATACTCTTTTTTATCTTTCTCAATTTCACTGTCTAGAGCGTCATCAGTGTCTCTATCTATCTATTACTTTACTTCAAAAGATTCATTGATGGCGATCTATTTAGAAAATTGAGACTTTACATGTATTTTTATTGCCACGTTTATTGAATATAATTTTCAAAGTTCAATTTCGTAAAGCGTGTGCTCGATGTGGTTTTTCTTGTTTTATTATTTGTACAAAATTCAAAATCTGTTTGTTGGTGTCTATTGATAGGCTTCGTGGGTATAGTGAAAACCACATAAAATCCAATACAACTAGTCCAAAGTTTCAGTATACCTGCCTACATGTTTAAAGCCCTGTACATACACTCACTACATGTTTACGCTACTAAACGTTACCTCTCCTTACTGTGGTCCTTGTAGCCAGCAATTGGTATTAGATTCTTTAAAAAAAAGCACTTTGATATTGTATGGTGGTATTAGGAGTATTTTATAGAAAACCCACAATCCATTCACGAAGGAATTTAAGAGTTTCGCAAGTTTGAGATAGCAAACAACATTTTGTATTGATCCCTGACATACATTAGCTTACCAGAATAACAAATAAGTTCCGTCGTGAATTTTTTTTTTTTCTATCTTTACTCTTTGCAATGTTTTCTTTCAATCTTACAACAACAAGACATGGCTTGATGAACGAGTACGTACTTTATTTTATACGTCATACGTAAAATGGCAATGTCGTGTTGTTTGTTTTCTTTCTACAGCATGCTTCACCTCTTTAACGTCTTTGCATGTATTCGGCTCATATATTTACTAAATTTAATGGGTAAGCAAGAATTCATCACATATTGTATCATTTGCAATCGTCACTTCACCAAAATAAGACTATTTTGTGTGGCCATACATACAGTCGTGTCTCTAGTCATCATTCCTTGCTTTTCATGATGAAATCCATAACTCTGTGTTGAGATTGTGTATCGAACATCTTTTAGAAAACATTGCAAAGATGCATATTGACTTGTATTTTGTGATTAATGTTACGTTCATATTTTTGTGAAGTGGGTACCGTATCTATTTCAAAGTGCATACTATCCATTATAAATGTGGCCACTACAACGTAGTCTACGTTCACGATTGCACATCGTTAGACCATCTGTCACGAGTGAACAAACTGTGTGTGTGATGTGTTCGCAGCGACTGCCTGCAGTCCTGAGCAGAATTGGCATTATACTGGCCAGCCCCTTGGTAAGAACATTCGCCACATTCATTGGCACTATCCAGACATTGCTCGTGTATTTTTCTTTTACCTCCGTTCTGAAAGGCTGATTTACTATAGAAACTAGCTTAACAATAATTGCTTCTTAAACCAGGGTAACGCAGGTAAGTTTAGTTTAAAGAATAGATTTACAAAAATCAGTCTTCCCAGAACGTGTTTTTTTACATTTTTGACTCAAAAACATAATATTCAAAATATTTGTATGTTGTTTACACAACAATTTGGAGTAAAAATTAAATATGCGGAGCACTAGTCACCATCTTCAAACACAAAACGGTTATCGAAATTGCATGCTGTAACCCTAATAACAAGCTTCAGTAGAATTGGCGTCTATCCAAAACTTTCTTCAATTTATAATAATTGTTTCGTTTCTTTTTCCTTGAATTCTTTGTTTTCATTTCTTTTAAGCTCTGAACGTGATAGATCCTCTTTAGATGCATGCACACCTATCTTACTAACCTTCCTCTCTACTCATACATACTACGACAATATTGATACTTCAAGTTTATCAAACTAAAGTAGCAGTTTACACCCTTCTATATCAGGGTATTCTAACTTTGTTTACTCAGATTCAATAACTTGTACTGTATTTTTGGTATTGAATAGTACGCTTATAGTTACTTCTTTTACATTTAACACTTTGCTTGTATGAACCTTGAAGCCAGGTTGACCTGCAGCTTCTGCGGTACGATTGTAAGTTAAGTCATGCTTCGGCTAAACACTGGTAAACATTTACGTAGGAGGCGATGGCTTTCCTCCAATGGGCACGGCAAGATGTGCCCCAAGCGGAGAGTAGCGGCGCTGTAAGTGACGTCATTGAGACTGACACTAGTTAGCCCCACATCACCAGCATCATCACCTCTGAGTCTGATATCATGAAAACTAACGCATTATTTTATTTAACGCTGCTTCGGAACGCTCCAGCCTGTGAGTATATTTACTGTCATATCAGCTATATATCCCTTCATAATGTTCTTGAATATGTATCTCTAAACAAGTAGAGCTGTATTAATTTTTTGATATCCTCACGTATTAACCAAACAGTGTTATTTTCTTTCAAAACTATATAACGAGAAATATTATAACGTAGGTAGTTTACTAATGTTATTTAAGTTTCAGTAAGTACCTTTATATTTATATATTCATGAAAATAAACAAAAACTGTACTCTGAAAATTGTAATATTATATTAATAATAATATATATTGAAATTATTATTTTATTGTATTTGGTAAACCGCGCATCAGCACGTAGTTACGCAGTTTATAATAAACAGGAAAGTAGGCTGGAATTGAGATAGAATAGAAACTAGAATTTTCCATTCAATTGAAACTGCACAGTGCCAAAGGTGTCGCCAGGGTACGATGACCTTCTCAATGATCACGACTTCTGGCACATATTTTTTGTGTGCTGTTAAGATCCCAGTAGGTAATCCACGCCGTGTGATGGATACGGTCCGCTAATAAAGAGACAGAGCCTGCGTCTCAGCAGTGGGATCAACATCACGCCTTTATCTACTAGGCCAGTGGTGATATTTGATCAAATAAAATAAAAGAAATAAACCAACTGGTGTTACAGGGAGACAAAAAGCGCGAGTCGACAGGCGGCGCCGACCTGGTGTCTTGCACCGCGTGCACTGGTCCAGGGGCCTGTACGCACACCGCCAACAATGGCGGCGTCTCGGAGGTAACTGTCCCTCCATCAGACGCTAACATAAACTTACTAATATTTTGCGTGTGACCCTACATTCCCATTTATTTTAGTACAACTACATTACATTGTAAACGCACTTCCTCGAGTAAAAGCTTGCGAGTAATTTGCAGCTTCCATGAACATAGGGTTGAATACGCTACTTTTTATATTCGCGCTGATGCCTAGATACATCATAGCGAATGCGACAAGACTAGTACCACTGATATCTTCATCAGCCGTAGGGTTGGTACGTAAACAGTGACACAGATCCACAGTTCCATTAGCCTCTTTTACACAGTAGCGGCTTTCGGTATCATCATTCATTTTGCATAATAATCTCTTTCAGCCATGTTTCGTCCAGGTTCGCAAAAAAGAACCGCCGCACCCGATCCGCGTGGCGAAGACCATCGACGTGATCGCGCGGATCACGTTCCCCACTGCCTACGCCGTGTTTCTCATCTTCTTCTTCATTCACTACAAGGCGTTCTCTTAATGCTGCCTTCACTTCCCGCTGTCGCTGGCCGCTTCGTGTGAACGGACATTTACTGTGTTTTTCTACTATTCTTTTACTGCGTCACAAATATGTATGAGATTAAGCTACTCACTCTACTATAATACATATTTGATGATTGTCAACGGTCGAGAAATGTGATTATACCCGTTTATATAGTGATCGTACTGTTAAGATAATTATAGTTTAAGAGACTTGAAGCAGAAAGCTAACTTCGCAGCTTTCCATAATTTAACGTCAATAAATTGAAAGATGTGTGCGATTTTTCTACAGGTTTTGAAATAGTTTTCTACAAGTTCATAGACGGACGTTTATAATGTATAAGATTTACTTTCTTGTGAATACACGAAAACTTATGATAGGATAAAGAGGGATCAACTTATGTAATTGTATGAAAATTCTTGTATCAACGTGATTACATCGGATTTTGAATGAATTTAGAGAGATCGTGTAGATATCGAACGGCGGAATATACTGCGGAGAGCCTTCGATGTGCAGGGAAAGAAATCTATTTCAAACCTAAAGACAGAACCAGCGTATTTTATTGGTTTTAAGTTATTATTACTACTTAGTAAGATAGCAAAAGACATGATTACTTTTTATATTTATTAGTAGATAATAATCACCATAGTTATTAGTTTGTCCAAACCAACACTTACATAATATGTTGTGATAATTATAATAATATTTACTATTGCTTTGTGAAGGTGAGACGTAGGCAATGATCGCAGTATCATTTGAACTAAAGTGATTAAGTTTCGAAATAATATAATTCGGAGTAATGTAAAAAATAGCTGTAGATGCATAGATGAAGCTCAAGTCATTATTATCTTTAAATTCTAATATAAATATTTAATACCGATGAGTTCACGCTATCCCTGAGGTGTACGAGTGTATACCGATTGTGTTGATATGTACCATGAACATGCCTTCTACATGTGAAAGAGTTATTTTTGCCTGATATTATATTAGTGGTAATACAGAAATTGATGAAAATAATGCCGGCTGTAAATAATAATGAACACCTATCAATACGTAAGGTATACTAACCTAATGGAATATTGTAACTAGATACTTGTGTAAAGTATCGTGAATATTGTGCTGTGAGACCATACCGTCACCGTATTTGTTGCATAAGTAGATAATTCACCACGTTAAGAGATTTGTAACATTATTATGATATTGTCCTCTATCATCACACCCTAGTTATAACGTAGTGTCCACAAATGCTAGATGCCGTTTGTATTTAGGTATAATATATTAAAAACGAAATCTTTGTCCAAAACCGCAATGCGCTTTAGTTCCCGTATGTCTCTAGGACGTGCGTTATTCATTTATTACAATACCTGTGCATGGTAAAGAAAACGTTGCAATTACTATATATTGTTACTTTCTTTTTCCTTATTCAGAAATATATCTGATAAAAAGAAAACTGAAATTTAATTGAACACCATTGAAATTATGCCTTTTGCTTGTTAAAAAGTGGACCAAGGAGTCAACTGTTTTGAAACATAGATTTTATATCTAAATTATTATAAAACAATAAATTATAAGAAAAAGCGTTTTGGCTGTGCTTTGAAATCAAAATTATATAATTGAAAATGTAGGGATGCCTGATTGAATTAATAATTATAATGTTTGGTATTGTTTAATTTTTTTTTGAATCATTGTAACGGGTGGTCAAATGCTGAGTACCTGCAATTGAAAAAAACAACGCTTTTGGCTGTGCGTAAAATTATATGCATCGAGAAATTTCTATTGAAAACGTGAGGTGTCCATATTTGTATATTAAAATTAAAGCTTGGATGCCTTATGTACCTTTAAGCGAGTGTAATGTTTAGACACCTACATTATTAAAGACGTGTTGGGTAACCCATGGATACGGTCGACACAAATTATTGTACAAATCTCAGCTGCAAACATATTCATTTCAGTTTCACGGCTAACAAAGATATATTTATTAAAGAATCTTCTGCTAATGATCTCCTTTACCTGATAATCATTACTGTTTTCCTATGTTAACAGTATTTTAAAAGTTCAATAGCTAAATATTTAACACAAAAGAGACCATTCCCTTAATATTTGGATAGATACAAAGTGATACTATTTTAAATTCGCTACGTTTTTATAGGTACTATTTAAAATGTAAGATAAAAGTTACATATCATTCGCTTTATAAGATTCAACCTTGTACCTATAATATTGTGCTATCCTGTTAAAAAATATTATATATTCTATGCTGCCTTTACATATATATATACATGTATAAGTTATACATTTTATCGGTAGGTATTATTTAAGCACGTTCGTTTTTGTAAATTACGCGTCGAGAGAATATAATCATGCCAAACTTTTTAAATTGCTGATCATATTTTGTATATTGTTTATGGATCTGTCTCTAACACTTGGAACTGACTTCTTACTGTTATATTTTAAGGCTCGCTTCCCTCCATTTATGGATAAATATGCTTATGGTCACGCCCCTTCTCCTGGAAAATGTACCCTTTGTATTCTCTACCTCGGTGCTTGTTTCAGAAATCTCTAGTTAATTTATATCACTTATTATTTGGGCCTAGTCCAAAATGTAAAATGTTGATTTTATCTATTGAGTCTAAATTGTTCTACAATAAGCTGTTGACTTTAAATAAAGTTTTTTGTTTTTTCCTGAAATATTTTAAACAAAAACTCTTGTTCTAATGCGTTGTTATTGTTATCGTAAAGAATTATAAAAATGTTTATATTTCAGTTGTAAGTGAAATAATTGTGTTATGTACAAATTCAGAGGCACCTGGTAATGTTTGTTAAGTGTTTTACGAAATATGTTTCTACACCTCCTGTTTAAATTAATAAAACATGTTAATAAATATCTATGAACGTTTATTTTTCTATCATTATATATCTTATTCACATTTTCTAGTCATTTTTGTCAATGAATATAATCAAACCTTGCGAGGTTCAGTTGTATGGCTAGATTAAATGCTTTGCTGAAAATGAGAGATAGGCTTAACTATAAGCCACTTAATTATAAGTATTAAATAAGCAACTTTAATTAATGTATAGGAACTTGTATATACCATATAATGTGCTGTACCATAAAAACAATAATATGAGTAGATACTTTGTTAATACCTGAAATTGGCATCGCGTTCGTGTCTTACCCACTTTAGATTTAAACGCGTAAAACTCTATGCAAACTGAGATGAATGTTTTCAACAATGCAGTTTAATATGTGGGGTTATTTAGCCCAAGTTATAAATAGACAGCTTTTTGACCTTGACAATTCAAAAGTGCCTGTAAATGGTCTAATTGAAATAAATAGTTTGAGTTTGATATAATAATATCGACCTACTACCGTTTTTTATCGTTTACTGCAGATTTGATTCACCAACTATGTAAACATACACATTATCCAATTAAAAATATAGGTAACTAATATTTATAAATATTTTTATAATACTTCAGGATTGACCTCAGTTTGAATAGATGAAACTAGAACCAATAATAATTCAACAGTGCTTCAGAAGTAATTGCAATTATGATATAGCTAATTCTGAATAAAAATTGTGAACGCGATTACTACAGTACAGTTTTATTTCTTCAGCTGTTACAGATGAAACATAAATTAAACAATACAATTTAAATTGTTATTAGTTAACCCACATTCAAAACGTACAAATTGTTAAATTAAGAGTTTTTGAAACCAATACCTAGGTAACTAAAGCTAAGACACAGTTTTCTTGCAACTCATTTAATTAGAAAGTGTTCAAAATAATAATTTGCAAATTATAGGAATAAGAAAAACTTTTTAAAATCCCTAGCACATTGCGTTGCTGGTGTTTGCATCTTATACATATTATGTATAATTGTAGATACATTGTATAGCTTATTTTTAATTATCTAGTTTTAGTGTTAAGAAATAATTGTCAACATTTTGATGCATGAAAAGACATTAGTGAGATACCTAACAAAAAACAATGAATGAAACTCTTCTATATTTAAAAGTGATAGTTTGTCATTGTTTATAATATAATAATTATTGTAAACAGAATTACTTACTAAGTTGAGTCTCTGTCATTTGCCAGTGATGTGACACGATTTTTGGCAAAAGTGGCTTTTGAGAAACGACTGACGATAGCTTTGTTGTTATTTTGGAGTTGGATAATAACAACCACGTGTTCATAGTTACTAATATGACAATTTCTATCCCAAATTATCGTCAAGCTAAAACTATTTTTCTTCTTTATACACGATTGGCGTGCATTTTATCTGAAGCCTGATAATATGGGATGTAGTAGGACCTACTTGCGCTGTTCCTGTCACATTAACCCAGACTACCTTAATCCTTTGATTTATGTTGATTGAATAACTATTGTGTATGCTAGACGGAAAAAGAAAGTGTTAAGCAGGCAGGTCTTTTGACCCTATGAGCGCCATGACCGCCATGATAGCCTTGCCATTTACCAACACGATATTTCCGTTAAGTATTTAAATTTGTTTTTAAAATGATCAGAAAAGTTTATTAAGTACAACTATTATCAAGAGAAAAAAAAAGTGTATTCTGATAATTTAAAATTATGCTTAGGTTTGAAAATCTAAAGTTCATATGCCAAGCTAAGACAGCCACTGCACTGCAATGTGCAAGCTTCGCTGCGTAGATAGCTACCTATAGAGGTACATGGATATCAAATAGGTACCTATGTATGATGTAGTATTAAAAGCGTTTACTCTTCACAGTGTTTCATACAAACTTTCAAGTCCTTATTCTTGGAAATGATTGAACTGATTTTAATGAAACTTGGTGTGCATACCTACGCTAGATGTCCTGGTCTAAAGATTTTCGAAAAAGAGTTCAGGGGGAAAGACAGAGTGATTTTTAAGTTTCTATAGAAAACTTAAATCAATCGCTCTCTCTCTCGCTCTCTCTCCCTCTAAACTCTTAAGAATTCACACTTAGTAGGTACTGTTGCACCACAGGACCCCAAATAAAACAGTTTATTTAGTTTTATTTACACTAAATAAAACTAGATTATGATCAAACGAATACTTATTTACGCCATCTTGCTTAGAAGGTGGTGTGTCAGTCATGTATGACTGAACAAAGCCTACTTTTTTCCATTCATATTTCAAAAACTATTTATATTTCTGTCAGACGCTTCCAAAGTTCCAACGACCTGCAGCCAAGGAGTTCATAGTACCTCCTGGTATAAAAAAATAATTCACCTCGCCCGTGCTGCTAAATATCTATCTATCTGCCTCGACTCTCTAACCGGCAGCAAATTGATACCATGTGACACCAATTGACATGAAGTGAGTGTCTGTCTGATCTCCAAAACCCTGTGACTGGGTAATAAGGTACCTACCCCTTATTTTTTTATTGTTTATAAAACACTTGAGGATTTTGATTAGAATGTAGATAGGCTTATTACCAAAGGCATGTGTCGGTACCTAAATGCCTTCTATGATTTCAGTCAGATTGATTTAAACTTCTCAGCAACAGGTAGGTACCTACACTCACTCCCACGAGAATAGCATCAAATGCTCGATTTTATAGCTAGAATCTGAATATCTAACTCATATCCTGGGGCCAACTTTATTTCGAATATTTCAAAACTCCTTTCAAAAAAATTTAGATAAAAAGTACATTTTCTCAGAGTATGATACCTACATCGCAGCAAGATAATCTGACTCTTACAAAACCTAGGTACCTACCTACATCCTGCAAAATCTTAGCTAGAAAGTTGCAACAGATAGTTATACCCACTCGTAAGTAGTAAAGCCCGCCAAAAGGGCGACCAAATGAATTAAAGTCCGGTAAATTTAATCCTCTTACTTGTATAAACGGCATAACAAATTCTGTAACAATAGTTTCCCTTCATTTTTTGTCCCTAAAAGGGCAGCTGTGCACTTAATGTGACATCTCACGATATACTTAAATCAAACAAAATAAATAAATTTAAATTTGAAATAACTTTGGTAGTAGGTACCCATAACTATGTATTTTTTTAGCATCCCTATTTAAATAAATCGATTTAATTAAATGTGCTGAAAAAAATTTGCAAAAGTGTCGTCAGAAGTTCGTAACTTATGGTCTGTGCATACACACATAGGCAGATCAATCTACAACAATCTGTCAAATTTCTTTAATAGATTTTCAACTTTATCGCTAAAGTAGTAGGTTCAAGGTTGATTGGGAAAATTTGTCAGTTACGGGTAGCTTGATGTGCTGGCGTCTGTACCTAGACAAAGCTATGGATGGTACTAGTTAAACGTTATGATGAACCAGAGAGGAGAAAGGCAGGTAGAAATTGGTAGGCTTCAATTTGAATACCTTGCTATGTCTTTGTAATATCAAATCAATGCTAACACCCACAAGATTTAACTAAGTACACTGAAATCAATGGTTTTATAGCTCACCAATCTGCCTATTCTAAGTAGGTAGAAGTGTACCTACAACAAATGATCCATGCAAAAAATATAGATTATATCAGTCACCGGAACATTGCAAACGCCGCGCCGTTAGATTGTAAAATATCGCGTGAAATTGTTAACTATTTTTTCTTAATTTGACACGAATATATTGGAAACTTGAATTTGGATGGGATTTCTTATAACAAAACGATATTTTCATAATACATCGATAAATTAAAATCTAATAAAGAGATGCCACTTCATGACTTGTCACAAGCGATATTTTTAGAGGCAGTGTCACCCTTTGCTTCGACTAGGTGGTAATTTGTATCAAGCAAATAATTAGATAATAGACAAATTAGATAAGTATTCAATTAATATTTTCATAATAAAATCCGTCACTAAGAACAAAAACAGACTAAACACGTAGTTTTGAAAAAGAACGAAATAAAATGATGCATGAATAATAAAGTAGATATTGTAAAAATGTTATCCAAGTCTTAATTGAAATTATGCATTGTTTGTTCGCAATTAAAGTGTAATAAGGAAAGGAGCTAAATAATATTTTAGGTACCTACTTTGTAGATGTTTAGTATACTTAGATTTGTACCTGCCACATAGGTATGCCTCACTATTGTTTGTACCTTAAGACCTTATGCTGTTCCGGAAAACTTTCTTTAAAAATAAGTCCTTAATTACAGTTGTCACAGTTTTGTTACCTACTAGATATAATTGCAGAGTCTATATAAACACCATTTGCTTTTGTAAATAGTATATAAGATGTCAGGGAGCTGACCGCCCGTTCGTGTTGTATTATGGCATTGTAAATAATTTTAATGTAAAATTTATGAATTACAATTTTCATCAAATAAAAACACAAATTCGACTTAGTTGTTTTATTCATTTCGTTTATCAATAAGAATTTAAACGACAGTTTTGCGAAGCCATAGGTATCAATCAACCTGTGCCTCTCAAACAGGTACGTACCAATTACCTACCTATAGTCAGAATTTTAATTCGATTCCAGATTTGACATTAGCTACTGTCATTTTGTGAAATAATAATACCACATATAATAGTGTAGTGATGAACACAAAAATCGATAAACAATCAGTGTGTGTGCCATCAGTGTGCCAATTAAAGACTAAATTATTGATTTTTATTTAAATAAATACATAATTATTCATAATAATTATTTATTAATTAGTAATCGCTGCTCTATTTTATAAAAAGTTAATATTTATTAGTTAAACGGCACCAAAAATGAGCTGGAAAAAAGCTGCCTTTCAAGATTGGCTTTTAAATAAAAATATTCATTACGACCCAGATATGGTTAAAGCTACGCTTTTAGAACTGATTCCACATAACGAGTCTTTTAATAAGTACGCTGTAGACGAAATGGCAGCACAACATGGGATCACGGTTTTAAGACTGCCCCCTTACCATTGCGAGCTAAACCCTATCGAATTGATATGGGCGCAGGTAAAGGGGCATGTAGCTCAAAATAATAAAACCTTCAAATTGACAGACGTGAGAAATTTATTTCAGGAAGGCATTCAAAAAATTACGGCTACCGAATGGTCTAAATGCGTATCCCATGTTGTCAAAGAAGAGGAAAAAATGAGTAGGCTAGATATGTTAATTGACAATATCACAGACACATTTATAATAAATGTTACAGAAAGTGACAGCGATAGCGATAGCGATGACGGCGACAATTTATAAAATAAATTATTACCATAATACATCTATCTGTTTTATTTGTCATGTTCCTTCATGATCACATTTTTTTATTTATT
>NDFZ01005308.1:0-34225 GCA_002192655.3 Mamestra configurata
AAAGGTAGATTCTTATGGAGAAGAACGGACAAGAAACTCCATAGTTACTCTTTTCAAATAGTGGTTTAATAAAACTTGGTAAACAAAAATTAATTTAATATTATGTGAGGACGATGCACCCAGAGTATGCTACTTATAGGAACAAAGTATTACCAGCAGAGGTAAACTTATTCATTTTCTTAATAAATTTAGGTAAATGGTACTCACATATTTACAAATATTGGAACCATTAATTAAACGGTGTGAGCAAGAGCATTTAATTAGCGAATGCAATTGTCAAAATGCCACAATAAACTTTTTACCCCAAAACTAACAACACCACTGGAAAGTCACAGGAAAGCAAAACACGCAATTTCGTTTACTTGGATAACATATTTTCTGTTTTCCCCAGCTATTTCGATTAAACCAAACTACCTACTGAACCGATTTTGATGAAATGTCTATGAGTCCAATCCGAAAGTATACTTAACCTTTCATATAAAAAAGTTTTTGTCAAATCCATTAAAAAATGACGGAGTTATGATGAACAAACATAAAAATACAACCGAATTGAACCTCCTCCTTTTTGAAGTCGGTTAAAAATACATATAAGGGATTCAACGAGTGGCATATTGACAGCGTTTGTCAAAACGTCAAAAATGAATGGGCATTTTTGGGGTTCGCTTTAACCACGCTACCGCTAACAGAATGTCTCGTCTAGAGCCTCTTGCCCATGAAGCATAACGATAACTTCTGTTTATAACAACTACAATAAATTTAGGCCATTTTCTGGGTCATGAACTGTGCCAAAAGTCAGCCTGCCTAGCCTTTTCCTATTTATTCACCCGGAATTGGCTGAATACCAGTATTTCACGTGGAGCGGCTGCCTACCAGACCTCCACAACCTAATAACTGGGTAACACAGTAGTTTGTGGCAAGACTGGAGTCAGATTTACTGGCTTCTGACAATCCGTAAAGACTGCCAATGATCTACTAATGACAGCCGGGACCACGTGCTTTCCGAGGCACGGAGGAAACTCAGTAAGTCAGTATGTTAAGATGGTCACCCATCCACATACCGACCTTGGCAAGCGTTGCTTAACCTTGATCGGTTGCGGCTGGTATTCTTTAGCCACGAGCTCTAATTTAGACTGTTCCAAAATATTATTTACTTTGCGTTTTCGGAAGACGCGATAAGTCGTAACTAATATGCGCCTGTTTTATCACATTATCATCATCATCATATCAACCAACAGACGTCCACTGCTGGACATAGGCTTCCTCCAAAGGAGATGGGATTTCCCATAATCGCCACGCTTAGCAGGCGGGTTGGCGATCGCAGTGTAGCTGTTGCAATGCACAGAGAATGCTGCTGTCCATTCTCTGGTGAGTCCCGTAGTCGCCTCTTACGACACCCACGGGAAGTGATGGGATGGTGCTATTCTTTTACGTCCGACACCATACAGAACAACTGTTTTGTCACGAGGGCCCTTAAAATTTTCTGTTCTCAGATTTGTAAGTGTTATTTGTTACCAATTTGCTATCATTGAAATAATTTTCCAATGTATACGATGTTTGTGCACGATTATTTTTATTTACGTAGGTATCAGTCATTTGATGATTTCCCATCATTAAACAAAAAAAGGATAAGTATCCGTTGCGGAATTGCTCGAAAGAGTCACCGCGGCCCTGGAACGCAAAAGGCATTTCGAGGAACGAGGAAGGGTTTTAGTCAGTAGCAGTCTGACACTCCCTTCCGCTCTACCCAGAGTGGAAGGAGACATTCGATGATTTCCCATCGATAAAAAAAGGTATAATATCAATGGTATTGTGCCAACATGTTATTTAAGGAAACAACTTAATCAAAAATGTTTAGTCGAATTTTTGGTTTCACTTTGTTTAAGTGACCTACTATGACGTGCTAATGCCATCCAATTCCGATGATGTAAAAGGGATAGTGCTATTCGCTATGTATAGCTCCGTCTCCCTCTTAGAGCAGAATCATAATCGTTTTAAGACTTCATAGTACCTAGGGCCGATTTCTGATTTGAGTACTTTAAGTCAAGAAAATAATTTACAATACAAATATCTACAATATTAAACATTTAATTACTATCCAAAAATTCGAGGCCACTGATCCGAGACTTGATTATCCTCAAAAACTGGATAATATTCCAATATAAGCCCAATTAATATCCATGTAAGTACATTATAAAGTAAGCATGTTTAAACTTGTGTTCCAGCAAAAAGTTATATGGTTCGCGTCATCTAATATAACCAGATAGTGAGAAAAATGTTACACACGCACTCTGAGATTAAATAATTACTCTGTGTGTAGTATTTCTAAAGTACAGTCAGCGTAAGTATTTCTAACAAGAAACCTAGGCTTATCATAAGTAACTAGCGGACGTCACGCGGTTTCACCCGCGTAGTTCCCGTTCCCGTGGGAGTACGGGGATAAAATATAGCCTATATTACTTGCTGATAATGTAGCTATCCATTGCTGAAAGAATTTTTGAAATCGGCACAGTAGTTTTTGAGTTTATTCTTTACAAACTTACACACACACACACAAAATACAAATTTTTCGTCTTTATAATATTAGTGTAGATTTATTATTATTATTATTATTGTCTTAAGAGGGCCTAGTCTATTCTATTTTAACCGACTTCAAAAAAAGGCATCATCCTTTTTTTGAAGTTTTCTCAATTCATCCATTTTTTTTTGTATGTTTGGCAGCGATATTTTTGACAATTGTCAACAGATTTGGATGATTCTTTTTTTGTTTGGAAGAGTATCTTTCCGGACTGGTCCCATTTAAATTTGGTGAAGATCTGTTGAAGATTTTAGGAGATATGCAAAGGAACTCTTCAATAAATGATAGCAAACCTTCCGAGAGTGCTGAAATCGCATGTCTGTTTATACTTTACACCACTGTAAAACATAACATCACGCTGGTACACTGTTAAGGGGTACGCAGATGTGTAGGCACAAGACCACCATGTTATCTATTCGGGCATAACTTTATTGTGTATGAACCCGTCTTGATGATTATTTTTGCGTTGGGATTAGTTATATATATTGAATTAGCATTGGACGTTCAACTCAAATTTGTACGCCTTATGGGTGAAACATGTAGGCATACGAAAGATTAATATTGTGACATCCTGCATGCAAAATTTGCATGTATACGCATGTTTTGACAAATAAAATTATCTTTATCTTTATCTTTAACTTCAAAGTTTTAAACTAGTCACTTCGTCAACGTAAAATCATTAAAATCTGGTAAAGGGAGATAGTGTTAGGTTCATGTCAATCCCAAAGCAAAGTAGATACATAATTATTGAACTATGGGCTGGTCTGGACTTGGACTATGAAGGCACATAATAGTACCTCCTTAACGGGAAATAGCGCAACCACTCATCATGAAAAAGTGAAAAAAAACTTTTTTGCAAAAAAATACAACCGGTATTTTTGGTTCTTTCTTCGTTTTTTGACACCGACTTTCGAAATTAAAGTTGTTTTATAAATTGTAGTGTTTTTTTATTTGGAAGTTGGTTTTATTTTTTTTTATTGATAGGATGTCTTTTAACCACAATCTCATTCCTTATGGGAAGTGATGATGTGGTCAACGATGGAGCACGCTTGCCTAGAAGTAACCTATTCACTTTTGGCTTAAGGACTCCCAGGTTGTATAGTAGGCGCCAGATAATCGTGGAATAACGGTCATTCACCTACAATTATTGACATTTTTAATTTGAAAAACGGAATTAATGACACAAAGCTGTCCCGAATCATCATCTCTCGTGATCCTTAACATTGTCTAATAATGAAAAACGATTCATATTTAATTGTTCAGGTACCTATGAACAGTTATTAGGGAAAGGTCAATATACTTTATTCCACATTTATCTGGCGCCTACTATAGCTATCAGGAAACACAGACTCTGGCATGGAAACCCATAATGTAACGAATAGAAAACCAATACACGCAATTGGGCGTTATGTTCAAGGCTTTGGACATTTGGCTCTATCCAGACCATTGTGCAATAGAACCTCTGTAGATAAATAAGCAGAGGGCCAATCCCACAAACTTTTAAGCAACGTTCGCATTCGTATCGCAAAATGTAGGGAAATATAAGGAGATTTTTTTGAGTTTTTGACCGATTGCGTCTGTGATGCGCGAACGTTGCTCATTAGTTAGTAGAATTGGCATTAGGCCGACCTACTATGACGTGCTAATGCCAGTATCTTCTAGTCGAACAAACGCAGGTTTTCGGGCATCCTTACGTCACCTTGCTGATCAATATAATAAATTTTTCGTAGATACTGACTTCTTCGCTACTTCAGTAGGACAATTTAGACATCTTGTTTGTAAAACTATTGATACTGCCGACATTTTCAATTCATAGATATTTATATTTTTTTTCATTTTATTTTCGTTAACCTTTTTATTCCTATTTTTGTTTCTTTGCATGCCTGTTTAGTTTAGTTTAGTTTTAATTGTTATCTCTAACATTTAATGTATTTTTTTTTTATCATTATAACTTAGTGTATTGTAAGCGCAAGTGGCATTCACATTTATAAAACATTTTTAGATTATGTGGAAAATGTTACTATAATGTGTAACTGTTTATTTTCCCAAATAAATAAAATAAAAATAAAATAAAAATCAATTCCGATGATGTAAAAGGGATAGTGCTATTCGCTCTCCGTCTCTCTCTTAGAGCGAAGTCATGATCGTTTTAAGACTTCATTGTAGGGCCCCAGATTTGAGTTGTTTTCAGCTAGTTTTAAGACACCCACCAATGATTGAAACTGTGATTGAACTAAACTGTACTGCCGGTCGATTCTGTAAACATATCAAAGTGAAGGCTTAAGTGAAGTGATCACGAGGTGAGCTGTCAATCCATACAATCAAGATGTCACGTGATCATGGAGTGAACTGTCATTCCACCTTCATTATATGGATTGACAGCTCACCTCGTGATCACTTCACCCAAGCCTTCACTTCGACATGTTTACAGAATCGACTGGCTGTAAACATGTCGAAGTGAGCTGTCCATCCATATAATCAAGATGGAATGATAGCTCACTTCGTGATCACGTGACATATTCACAAAATCGAACGGCTGGTCTCCCTTAAATACACTTACTTAGGCGATAACTTGCGTTGAAGGTATATCTGCTACCTATAAATATTTAACATCTTTACACACTCAACTGTACCTTTCAAATAATTCAAACCAGGCTAATAAGAATCATTGTATCCATGCTTACACACGGCCCAAATGATCATATCGAGCGAAAGTCTACCATGGGAGCCCATGGTTTTTGTCAGCCCATTGTGTCCTATGGGAAGTAAGCAGTGCATAGAATATCAAGTGCTTGTGCCAACTTGGAGATAATTTGATTGGTATGTGCTGAGAATCGAAGGGGATTTAAATTGATTTTGTCGTGTTTGGTTTGACAGTGTTCAAGTTATCAAAGGTGGTATGCCGCAGGTGCGAGTTTGTGTGTGAAAATGATATGGTAAATGGCTAGAATACATTAGGTTATGATATTTCACGACTGTTTTTTTTAGGTTTTTCTTTCACTTTTTCGTCCTTATGTTCCAGGGGACTGGTTTGTCGACATCTAAATATCTCAGAGATTGGGTTTACCTTGATTCGTTTGTCGACATCCAAATATCTCAGAGATTGAGTTAAGAACACGCAGATTTGTTCCCATTTGTTTTCTTCCCTGGGCACAAATTATATTATTTGTAATTTCAATTATGCACGAGAAACATTCAAGTCGTTTTAAATACTAGTATGTCAGCAAAGTGTTAACTAATGGGAGCCAATTACCTACTAAGCCTCCTCTGACCATATATTATTTCCTGAGATACAGACCGCTGACAGACAGACTGACGTCTAAACCGTAACTCTCTGTCTGCGTCTGTATTTCCGAACGCATACAACCCTAATCTCTTCAAAATTAGAGTGAACAGGCTTCTTCTGGGTAAGCTCGCTTCATCGTCGACTTTGTGAAGTTGACACTTCATGACTTACGTCATATACAAGGAAAGTGACTTTTTTGGTTTTTGCTGCGGAACCCTTCATGTGAGAGCCCGATGCATATTTGTCCCCTTCTTAGAGCATCACCTTCTCTTCATAAAGTCTGTAAATATAAGTATCTACTCAGTCCTTACACAGGCCATTTGTAACAGGCCTAGAGGCTTGGTACAAATTCTAAGTTACTGACTCCATTAGCATTTAGTTGTTATGAATGTGGGTATCTTTTTCTAATAATAGGCGGTTCAGGTTTTTATAATTAACAATGTTGGCTTTACGTGACTTACATAAAAATTGGGACTGCACCATCAACTTTTGTTTGTCTGTTTGTGTTTTACAAGTTATTTTTAAAGTTTAGTGTTTTAATTATATTATTAGTCGTAACTTATTTTCAAATTATCTTGTGTGTGTTTGCGAACCACCATTGTATTGGGTCTGCCTGTAAAGATAGTGTGTTTATAATAAATAAATAATAAATAAACTTAAAAGGGAATATACTTGTTTTTTCTTAGCTTAAAACCTTTTCTTTTGGAGTTCCGTATTCAAACGGGAACTTTTCCGTTGGTCTACGTTATGGTAAAGCCATTCGTCCGGCGCTAGATCTCTTTCCGGGCGTGTCTGATTGCTGTCCCATCGGACTGTGGGAGTGATGGAAAATGGACAACGACTTATCTTAACGAAGACTACTCCGTTGAGATTGGCCGCCATGACCGAAATCGGTCAGGCAGTTTATTCGTTTTTGGTAGGTATGGTCCCCTTAACCCCAACTTTTTATTTTTGGCGTAAGGTTAACCTAAAAAATCCTTTTAGGTTACCCATGACCCTATTTAGCGGGCTGTATCTCATGAGCCGTATTAGGCATATAGTTGAAATATTCACAAGGCGAGCGATTGCTGTTGTATCAACAAATATTAAAATAAAAATGTTGAAAGGACACAAACAAAATTACCTTTCAAATGATATACCATAATCCATAGTTCATTGCATAGAAATAGTAAAAAAAAAAATTGAGCAACGCGCGATGAAGTGACTCCAGCCGGTCGATTCTGTAAACTTGTTGAAGTAAAAAGTGATCACGAGGTGAGCTGGCAATCCATATAATCAAGATGGAATGACAGCTCATTTCGTGATCACTTCACCCAAGCCTTCACTTCGACGTGTTTACAGAATCGACCGGCAGTTTATTGCTCGCGAGTGTAGTATAAAACAAAGTCACTGATCTTTTTGTTTCTCGACTCACTTCTTCTAAACCACGAAACAGAGTTGATACGGTTATAACTAATCGAAAGAGCGATAAAATGCATTGTTGATAAAAGAGATTGTTGCCATAGTTACCTTCCAACAAGTGAAAAATATACCCAAAATAGGCCCAGGGCCTCAAAGGGCTCAAGAGACTCAAAGGGTGTTCTTATTATGAGGTGTACAATAAAGTATATAGTAAATAATAAATAAATAAAATATTCATCATATAACATTTCAACAGCTCATTTCAATTCACCATTTTTGGATTTTTACTATTTTTTATCACCAACAGAATGTCATTTTGACACTTTTTTCTATCACGAACTCTGAGGGGCAATTCTCCAAGTCATTTTTGGGAACGTTTGCATTTGCATCGCAATCATGAACTGTCAAAAACACCTTCAATCTCCACATTTTGACAATATTTAATATTGATTGGCGCTGAGATAATATTGCGACTCACTTTGAGTCTCCTCTATCCCAAAACCAAAACAATTAACACAAACAGTAACAACTCCATAACTTTATTAGCATATCTCAAGTCAAACGCATAAAAGTCTCTACAGATCATCGTTAAACTAAAAGGATTTCAAGCTTGCGTTCAAAAAGGCTCGATTAGATAACCGTAGTTTAACGAGAGCCGTTAAACACAGGCGGTCAGAACCACCTGACCTTTGCCTGTGAAAAAGCACCTGTTTTTTGCACGATCAACGGAATTATAGTGCATAACTTTTATATATAGAAATGTCAACGTTTCCGCTTTTGTAGTGTGTGTGATAGCGCCTTTATTGGACAAGTGGGGTGGAGTGTTTGTTCTGTGTTTTTGCTGTAAGACTAATATCTAAAGTGTTCTAAGTTATTATTACTTAAATGCCTGTCATAATAATCATTCTTCGTCATGATTATTATGAATTCTCTTAAAAGCAGGTATTGTGGCTATGTAGTTGTTTGTTTTTTTTATTTTAGTCCTTCATACATCTGATGATCGTGACTTCGAACTCCATAAAGATGGAACCGAGTCAGACATTGAAGACTTCCGACGACGAAATAGATTCAGAAACAAAGCCGCGTGTTTTCGCTGAACTTGTAGGCGAGGACGAGAATTCTGAAGGTTTAGGCGATGACATAGAACCTGAACCTCTAATTCAGGTAACGACCCCAAATGGGGAGGGTAAAAAGGGGACGTTTTCGTAGTACTACTTTGCGTCAAATTGGAAGCAGAGGGAGTTCTTGTGGTACTTCTTCGCAGCGAGTGCAATCACGCAGAGGACGTTCTCGTACTACGGTGACTCGGCGAAATCTGGAGCAAAATAGTCATGGAGACAACTGGAAGGATATTCTTTTTACCAATAAGCCACATAACTATACTGTAACTGTATCAAAAAACCCAGTTCGTACACCATCCATCCATCTTCATGACTATTTTGATGAAGGTTTCTACGAGGATACTGCTTGGTGTACAAACTTTAATCACATGCGAAAGACTGGTCAAGAACTTAAAACTACGAAAGCGGAAATAGCTTGTGTTTGATGTGCATATTCTCATGGGATACCTTCCATACCCACGAATGCCGATGTACTGGCGAGCTAATGTGCCCCGTTTAGCCCCGCCCTCCCCTAAGGTTTGAAAAAAATATTCTAACTCACTAACAAAGGTCTGATGCTCGATTTCCAGATTTATAGAGGCGCTAATACAATGTTTGCTGATACGTAAAGACTCGAAGGTGTCTTTGACCTTCTATCATACTCCATTTGACCAGAAGTGATGGATATGCTCACCTGGCTCTGTTTGATGACATAAAAGCACCAAGGTCTTGCATGATGGAAGGATGCCATAACCGATAAAAGATCCTATGTTCCAAGTGTGGTGTTTACCTGTGTCTTTCTCGAAACCAAAACTGTTTTGAATTGTATCACCTCAAACCATTATATTTAGTTACGTTTTTTCAAACTATGTTAACTTTTGTTATTCTTACTATGTTTTTAAATAATTTGTAATCTGTTTTTTTGTGCCTAAACGTAAAATAATTGTTTTTCTATGATTTTAAGTTTGTCAGAGGTTGACTTTGTTTATATTGAGAATTTTATTGTTTTCTGTTTGGGAATTAGTTAGAAAAAGGTTTAATTAATTTTATTGTGAATTGAGAAAGACTGATTAACGAAGAGGTTATTAAAATAAATAAATAATGGTTAGTACTTGATTCGTTGTTTTTTTAAAGAAAAAAATATTTCAAAAGGTAACACTCACTATTGTGACACTTGTAGATTATACCTAAGTGTCACGAACGTGAGGGCACCTTTTCAGGAAAACTGAAAATTCTGGATTTTTTTTTGTATTTTTCCTAGGTTCCTTATACTCCTAAAAATCCCCTGAATTAAATTTTTCTTAAATATTTGCAACTTTTTTTCTTCGGGTGTAAAGGGTTAATCGTTAAGATATTATGTCCTTCATATTTTTCATATTTATTGGTGTATTACTTTAGCATATATTTTTTGTATACTTTTTTGCGAAACTAAATAATATTTTTTTATTTATTTTGTTAAGGCTGACTGGCAGAGAATGCCTCCTTGCATTTAGCCCGTCCATGTACCACTATTGTACATAAAGTTAATAAACAAATAAATAAATGATTGACACTGTCACTGTCAGTTATCCCATTGCTGAGAAAAGGTAATGCCAGTCATCTACAATTTCCAGGTACTTAAGTCCACATTGATCTTGTTCTAATGTTGTGTTTTTTTATCGAAATTACCTACTGAATTAAATCTGTTTCGACTCATCAGGCAGTCTATCAAATAAGGGTGGCCTTACTGAGTCTACAATGCACCTACGAATATGAAAACCTAGTTTAATCAACAGTATTTGAAAGCAGAGCAGCTCCTGTAATGCTCCTGTAAGGAGAAGAAGCTCTCCTGACCATTACCTACAGGAGATTCTTGCATACTAGCATTACAGGATTACTCTGTAAGAAGTCTCACTCTTCTTTTGGGTTTTGCAGGTTTCCAGAGCAATTTAATAAGCTAGATGGCTTTTTAGGTTTGTGCTATCTCTTAGATTTTCACCTTAGGTTCTCCATAAACTGCAAAGCAAACTCTCGGGTCGTGGGGTCCGAGTGCTCATAACTTGTTTAAAGATCTTTCAAGACGCTTAGTTGACACTTCGCGTGACTCAAGGGCTGGTTTTTACCTTGGACAACGGATAAGCATTGCCGTACAACGTGGCAATGCTGCCAGCCTTTTGGGTACTTTTCCAGTGGCCAGCTATGCGGACGAATTTTTCGACGCGATATTTTAGACTAATTTTAGTTAGTTATTTTTTATTTAAGTAAATAGTTGTAAATAGTTGTACATTACGTATTTAATAAATACCCACGATTATTGTAACCACTCTTTTCATATGTCTAAACTTTTATACACATCGAAGTCGACTCCACAGTTTTATCCCCACACTGCACGGTTCATAACGCAGAGACGTTACGATATCCACTCCTGCGCACGCCACACGAGAATTATGCCGACGCGCAATTATATACTAGTCGCGAGCCTGGACCCGCCCAGCAGTAACTTTACAAGTTTTATTATTTGCCCCTGGAGACCTTAGAGTGGAAAAGATGGATTGTATGTGGAATGATAAGAAAAAAACTAAAGAAAATATGTTTATTAAGAACACACACCCCCGGTGTTTGGAAAAAAATATCGATCCGTCACAAATTATTCGCAAATGAAGTGCTGCGACTGACTGTTGAAAACTTATTTAACCAATCAAAGGTGCATAAATCGGGTGATATGATGATGGTGATGAGATGGCTTGAATTTTAACGCTTTTTGACGCTGTGCAAGTTAAGCAGTCCTACTAACTTCAACAACTACCTATATACTACTAATTATGATGTAGTCATGTAGATTCACGTCCATATCGCTACAAATTCGTCTTAGCTAAGGATCATTTCTTGGAACAAATTATCTACCATTTTAATTCTACAATGCTTATAATCCAGTCCACTTCCAATACCGCCGCTGCGGAACTCCAAGTACTAACAATAAAACGTCTTAATTCATAAACCGCTGAGTGGTCCAGGTTCTTCATACATCAAGAGTGGAACTGGCATTTTACTACCTCTCATTTCACCTCTGAACCTACCAAAAACTACTTCTTCCCAACAACGCAACTTTTAGGTCTGCGGACGGCGAGCTTTGGGTGGCTCGCTGTCCGATCACCACTAGGCCCGGGTCGATGGCGCGTCGTATCCACGCGCGCTTCAAAGAGATATCAGCATAGGAGACGGGGCCTGCTAGGGCCAGAGCCTGCCAGAGTTGCGGAATTTGTTCGAAAAGGTCATCGCGACCCTGGAACGCAAAGGGCTTTAGAAGGGATGGGTTTTAGTCAGTAAGAGTCTGACACGCCCTTCCGCTCCACCGAGAGCGGTAGAAGTCATATGATGATTTACCATCCTAAAAAAAATTATTACACGATTTATTACTGAATTTATTTTCCATATTTTACTTGTTAAATAACTGTTATTCATATTTAAACATTATTGGATGAATCCGTTAGATACTCGTGTACAGTGTTATAGCTTGTTTAAATGACTGGCCTGTTGGTCGAGTGGTTAGTGACCCTGACTGCTAAACCGGAGGTCGTGGGTTCGATTCCCACCCAGGACATATCTTTGTGTGATGAGCATGATCATTTGTTCTGTGTCTGGGTGTAATTGTCTAAAATATGTATGTACCTATTTACAAATATATAAGTATGTTTATCAGTTGTCTGGTTGCCATAGCACAGGCTCTGCCTAGTTTGGGATCGGATGACCGAGTGTGAGTTGTACAAAGAAAGAAAAAAAAAAAAAAAAAAGGAAACTTAACCTTGAATAACCCTATTACGGTCGATTAAGTTCAGTTCCGGCTATAAAGACAGTTAAGCGTGCACACACCTCGCCTGGCACCTGTACTACGATTTATACGCACCTGGACGTATGCAGAGTTTATTAAAAACTTTTAATTAATGATAATGAATAATCATTGTTTAGTGGTTGCTAAGCGTGGGGTCGTGCTTTCGATTTGCAGGTGAGAAATAACTTATTTTCTATGTTTTAAAGTTATTTTCATAGAATAAGTCTGAAGCTGAAAACATAAAAGATAAATTGAACTTAGCATTTTTTCTTATCGAGAAAATTTACTTGTGTCGTGTATAAGCTTTAACTTTTTAAGTCAGTTGTATCTTATTGGTTTTGTTAAAAAGATAATTAAATTGATAATTAAACTAAAAAGTCCCCACATTTAACAACACCACTGGAAAGTCACAGGAAGCAAAATACGCAGTTTCGTTTACTTAGATGACATATTTTTTCCAGCTATTTTGGTTAAAAACCAAACTACTGAATCAATTTTTAAGAAATTTCTGTGGGATCAATCGAAAAAAAAAATCAAATCGGTTCATAAATGATAGAGCTATGAGGTAACAAACACAAAAAAAACAACCGAAATACTCGTCCTTTTTTTGAAATTGGTTCAAAAGAATAATCGCCTTTTTATCAGTACCTATGTCACCTTACCAAACCAGCACTAGCCTCGTGTGGTACATTCTGGACTCTCACAGAAAGGGAGCCTGTCCCCAGCAATGGGAAGGTTACAGGCTGGTCATCCTATGAATACAAACACAAGTAAATCAGTACTGCTAAGGTGTGGATTTTTTTGCCGGAGTCTGTATTTGCAGATGTCTTTTTTTTAAGGTTGGGATATCATCAAATGCCAGTGTAGAGGTATGCAGAGAGTAAGAGAGACAGATAGTGAAGTCCCGCATACTTCCACTGAAAAATGGGAGGATCCTCCTGCCAGACGGTTATTGTGTCTGGTGGGCAACTGCCCGATAGTTGATATTCGGACTGTTGTATATGTTCAAATCGCACGGAGAACTTTGCTTGCGCGATGCAGGATTTCGTTGTTAGTTCGTCGTAGATGGCGTTGCGGTTCTTTTTGGTGCCGTACAAATTTCGCTTCTTAGTTTTTTTTTTATGTGGCGGTATTGATGCCACTACAACTCCTACCGCTCTAGGCGAAGCGGAAGGGCGTGTCAGACTCTTACTGACTAAAACCCATTCGTGTTCCTCCTAATGCCCTTTGCGTTCCAGGGCCGCGGTGACTCTTTCGAACAAATTCCGCAACCCTGGCAGTTGCTAATAGCTACAACCTAACTTCTAGGCAAGTGTGCCTCATCGTCGACCACGTCATTGCTTACCATCAGGTGAGATTGTGGTCATACGCGTGCCTATCGCGAGTAATAAAAAATAAAAACAAAGCTTTTTTAAAAGTGCGTGGCTTAATAACAATAGCCTCACAGGACAATCTTCAAGGTAAAGCAAACGCTTGTCGAGGTCGGTCTGTGGATAGGTCACCATCTTAATCAAGACGTATCCGTGCGTCGAAAAGCACGTTAAGCCGTTGGTCCCGGCTTTCATTTGTTGATATTTGGCAGTCGTTACGGACTGTCAGAAGCCTGAAAATCTGATTTCAGTCTTGCCATGGATTACCGTATTACAGAATCGCATGAACAGCAAAATGACAGAAATCTAGCGGTGGCCTGACGCTGGTTTTCAACTGAACTTTAGGTACGTTGACTGATCGTGATCATCCTGATCGTCTTTTCAAACACAACGGACCGAATGGGAGTAACTGCTAAGTGCGGTAAACAGAGTCCTTACTTACTGGTCTAACACAGGTCCAATAGCATTACTAATATTGATGAAATTAATTCACTATAATTTCTACGATTGATAAATCCTAAGATAATAAATCATGACTTACAATGGCGTTGCGTTAATCAATCAATCAATCAATACGCGATAGTGTTGCTAATCTGTGCTAATACTAGGGCGAGTATGATTTCATTTAAAATAGGGAATTTATTACGACATCGATGGAAAGATCTACAAATGACAGCAGAGACCAACGGCTTAACGTGCTTTCTGAGGCACGGAGGAAACTCGGTATGTTAAGATGGTCACCCATCCACATCCAAATATCCGTACAGTCACGTTTATAGTAATAAGATAAACTTAATTAATACATAAATATTTTTCGTTGGGTATTTATTATTATTAAGCCGCCATATTAGATTGAACAAGACGGCTTTAGCAAACTTAACGCGGAGAATTCAAAAAAATATAACGACATTTCTCCGAGACTCGTAAGTAGTTTTGGTGCTAGTTAAAGTTACAGATACACATCAGTACACACATACACAGACTGCCAAACTCATGCTCGTCCCATTGGATGCGTAAAATCATCACCATCACCATCATCATCAGCCGAAAGACGTCCACTGCTGAATATTGCTATAATCGCCACGCTTGGCAGGCGGGTTGGCGATCGCAATGTTGCAATGCACACAGAATGCTGCTGCCCATTCTCTGGTGAGCCCCTTAGTCGCCTCTTACGACACCCACGGAAAGTGATGGGATGGTGCTATTCTTTTACATACACACTATACACCATACAGAATAATGGGTAAAATAGTACATACATAGGTAAATGAGCAGGTAGTTATCAATAATAATAATTATAAATAATTCCTTTCTCTAGAGCCCTAACCACCGGTAGCTTGGACTGGTAACTAAAACAGGAAATAAATAAGTTAATTCGAAGTTATTTAAATATCTCGTGAATACCGCATCAATTGTTCTTTTATATCTCGTTGTGCTAATATTGCGTTGATTGGACATAGTAAAATCAAATTCTCTATTAAAAAAATCAATTAATGGTAGATTTTTATCGTCTGCGTCTCGTAACGGTGTCGCGAGTCCAGAGATTTTATCTCATCTAAAAATATGCGTACCGCGCTAAAAGTTTTCACTTCAAAACAAAAGGTAATAATAAAATCTATTTGTATGAAGTGTACTGGAGTAACAGGTCCTGCCAGGGTTGCGGATTTGTTCGAAAGAGTCACCGCGGCCCTGGAACGCAAAGGGCGTTAGAATGAACACGGATGGGTTTTAGTCAGTAAGAGTCTGACACGCCCTTCCGCTCCACCCAGAGCGGATGAAGTCATTTGATGATTTCCCATCATTAAAAAAAAATTGAGTAACAAATACGGGTGGGGTATGGGTAAGGGTTATGTATATATGCCTTGTTTGTGATGCGTGTGTTTGTAGGTAAGTCTAACATAAGTCAAATTGCCCCACAAGTTCATCATCTAATCCTATCAAAATCGTATCCACCAATCATAACAAATTGTGGTCACCCCACTTCAACATAAACTATAGAACAATGGCATAACTACTAGAAAACTAGTCTGAGAAACTAAGCTTTCTAAGAAAACTAGTAATTATTTGCTTAATCGATGGAGTAAGATCTTCCCATAGTAACTTTGGCTGATGGGTTATTTACATGCATGGTAAATAGGATTGGAAATCGATCTGAAAATTATAGGGAAACGTTTAAAAAAAAAACGGGCTTCCAAATACAAACCCCTACGAAGTACAAAATAATTTTAATTTTGGAAGTCGGTGTTTCTTCGTTTTTAGGGTTCCGTACTCAAAAATCTGTTACCCACCGCTTACCAATAGAAACGGACAGAAGTACAGCGGAGGCTTAGTAATAGGGATTACTAAGCCTCCGCTGTACTTCTGTCCGTTCGCCCTTCCATCCGTCCATCCGTTTGTTTGTTTGTTTTTCACAAAGTGTGTATTTATGTTGTCGCTCTAACAACAATTAATAAAAAACTGAACTCTATTAAAAAAGGGGGCTCCCGTACAAAAAACAAGGTTTTTCAGATTATGGTACGAAACGGTTCGTGTGAGAGTCCGACTCGCACTTGGCCGGTTTTTTTTTTAAACACTTTAGTGCTACCCACACGATTCACCAACCAGTCAATTTCAATTCAATTGTCTATCTCCGATGTTCTTCATCAGATCTTTATGAAATTTAAATGGGACCATTTCGAAAAAAAACCTCTTTGGAATAAAACAATAATTTTGCAAGTCCATCTCAATATGACGGAGTTATGCCCAGACATACATATGTACATAAAAATTGCATTAGCATTAATTACAACGTGTAACAGAATAAACGCAAAACCTCTTAAGGGGTTACTGTACTCATCATAATGAACAACTTTTACTATGGGACGAACCTCGAAATCTCAAAAGAAACAGCCATTTTGTTGAGTTATGCGCACATGTATCATATGGGGCAGTCGATTTTTATTCGTGTTTTTAGTGTTGGTCCCATACTGAAAGTCATTCATAATGATGAGTACAATGACCATTAATCATTTAAAATGACTTCTACTACCCTCATCATTATAAATAACTTTCAACAGAACAAACGCAATAGCGTTTGTAATGTTACACGTTGTATATGGGTCTATATTTCAAGTTCTACTAAAGAAACTCCACTCGACTTATAATTACAGTATCAAACGAAAAATCCCTCGATTAATATCAATAACAAGCTATAAATGAATTTAAAAATTGACTCTGAACAGAAACAAAAAAAATCGGCTAATTTAAAATAGGTTCAACTTGAATGCTTAGTAATAACAATTAAGGTTGATAGATAAGAAAAAGTGTAAAAAAACTGCTAAAACTAAAACAACAAACTAAAAAACAAAACTAAATTGTTTTTTTCTTTGAAATTGTTGTTTTTCGAAACGATTATTTCATATTGTATCCCTCTCTTGTTAACTGCATGTTTGCGATTTAAGACCAATACTAAGATATTGGTAAATCTTAAAATTTATCTTTCACGATGAGCCTGTTCTGAATTAGATTTATTATTAGAATTCACGCTTTCATATTACACTAGCTATTGCCAGCGACTTCGTATGCCCATATCCCGCTTCTTCCCGTTCCCATAGGAATTTCGGGAATCATCTCTTAGTACTTCCTCTACCTTAGTAAGGGCTTCCCTACACTCCCCAAGGAACCTTTTTTTTTAAGGCCGGGAAATCATCAAATGACTTCTTCCGCTCTGGGTGGAGCGGAAGGGCGTGTCAGACACTTACTGACTAAAACCCATCCGTGTTCCTTCTTAAGCCCTTTGCGTTCCAGGGCCGCGGTGACTCTTTCGAACAAATTCCGCAACCCTGGCTCTGGCCCTGCGGGCCCCGTCTTTTATGCTGACATCTCTTTGAGGCGCGCGTGAAACACAACGCGCCATCGACCCGGGCCTGGTGGTGATCGGACAGCGAGCCACGCTCGCCGGCGGCAGGCCCGCGCCTACGGTGACCGGGGATCGCCTGCGACTCCCAACGCCCGGGGCGTCTTCTTCTGTAGCGGCGATTGGGGCGAAGGCCTTATCTCTCCCTCGCGCGGCTCGCCTTCTCCTTTGCTAGCATTACTGATTCGCAGAAGGAGGTGACCGCTTCCCAAGCCTCCTCGCTCCAGACAATGGACTTAACCAGGGCTGGACGCACATGCCAAATTTCAGCTTTCTACGACCCGCAGTTTCTGCTGTGCGTTGTCTGTCAGTCACTCAGTCAGTAATGGATTTACGATAACAGGTTCTTACCGTGCTTAGCGACAGTTAAAAACAAAACGGCAATTTACCATTAGATTATAATGCACCCTAGGCATATTTATTTAAATAAACTCACTTTGCCACAGTTATTAAACTAAAAGACACAATAATTATACCTATTATCAAGTTATAAAAGTAAGAATGGTTTTAGTAGTAAAACTTTTAAGACTAACTACTGTTTACTTAACTACGCAGTTAACTATAACCAGCAATCTTTAAAATTTAACTAAATGTAGTTATTAGAGAAGTTATAAAAGTTTGTGTCGCCTCGTTAAAGTTTAATAATACTTGTGAATATGTCAATTAAAATAAGTTCGGAATGAAAGAAAGTAGGTACTAAACTTGTAAGTGTACCTATTGTAAAGACTCTCTGTGGATCTACGAGTACCATCTTACTATCATCTGCCTAGAAATTTTCCCAACTATATTGGGCATATTCAGCTGAATACCAGTACTTTACGTGGAGCGGCTACCTACCAGACCTCCACAACCCATTAACGGGGTAACACGGTAGTTCTTGGCAAGACTGGTGTCCGATTTACTGGCTTCTGTGAATCCATAACAACTGCCAAAGATCTACAAATTACAGTCGGCTTTACGTGCTTTTAGAGGCACGGAGGAGACTCAGCGTGTTAAAATAGTCACCCATCCATAGATCAACCTTGAAGATCGACCCGTGCGGCTGTTATTATTTAGCCACGAGCTCCTCGGATTATATCACAGATCTATCTAAATTGCCCGTTAAGTCCCACTGCTGGGTAAAGGCCTCCCTCTGCCCTTTTCCACACATGTGTGTCTTCTGCCATTGTGGACCAGTCTTTCTGATAATTGTCAAGAGTCTCTGGAAAATTTCGTTTTTTTTTTTTATTAAAATTCATAACACTAAGTACTTAAATTAAATTAAAACAAATTCCCAAAAAAAAATCAAAAGACAAATCAAATCACAATAACCTCAATCATTCATAGTAAAATCACAAGTCAAAATAATAATAAATAAATAGTTAATCAATTGCATCAGCAAAATAAGCGACTATCGCAATTCCAAAATATAAGGGATTCTATGTCGTTTTGACAATCGCCTTCGCCACGCTACCGCTGACAGAATGTCTCTTGTCTCGAGCCTCAGATGTATATTGTCACCGGAAAATTGCAGACTCCGTAAGATTGTAATAAATCTTGATTAGATTATAATTTCACGATTTTTTATATAAATAGTTTTGTTTTGTTTGTATTTACAATAAATCCCATCCAAATTCAATAGTTTCCAATACATCCGAATCTTATTTAGATAAAATAGTCAACAATTTCACGCGATATTTTACAATCTTACGGCGTTTACCATTTTCCGGTGACATATCCAACGTGTAACATAATAGAACACAATACCTGTTAAGGGGTCATTGTACTCATAATTATGAACAACTTTTACTATGGGACGGACCCCCAATCGCGAAAAATAAAAGCCATTCAGAATATTTTGTCGAGTTATGCGTACCTACGTTAATATATGGGGCTGTGTATTTTTTGTCGCGATTTCAGTTTCAGTTTGTAACACTTTGTATAAGGGACTGATCACGTGACATTTGTCAGCGTTTGTCAATCCAATATATTTTTGTCGTTTTGAAAATCTTCGCCACGCTACCGCTGACAGAATGTCACAAGTCTAGTGTATAGAGGTAAAAGTTCTAGAAACAAATGAGTTCGCCATCGAAATGAGAGCGTTCACTTGAGTGAGATACAAAATGAACTTTACAGAAAATAAAATATTGATAAAAATCAGCGATAACGGTAATCGAAAAGTTTAACGTGTTTAATTCTAAATATTTTGGCATTTCGACTCGATTTCGATTGATAGAATATCTATAATTTGTCTAGAGCCTAAACTTTTCGAAAAAAAATAGCAGAATTCAACGTAAAGAACATTGTTAATCATGTCCTACAGGTTTTTCACTTGAGTAAAACTACTGATGCATGGTTTTATGACAGTCAGTCAGTCATTCGGTCACAGAACTGTTTCACGCAAGCTTGTCAAAACATCAAGCAATTAACAAAAGTTAACTGTAACCCTCAAGAACATAAGTACAGTCAGCAGCATAAAGCCCTTACAATTACGCAAATTTCCGAAACAATTTTCTCGGGAACAACTATTTCAGATTTGAAAAAAGACCATTACATGAAAGACGAAAGACGCTGGATAATATAGGCCTCCCCCAAACGTCGCAACATCGACTGGTCGTATGCTCCTCACATACGACAAAAGGGACCTACTCGTATCCATACATAATATTATAAATTCGAAAGTATGTCTGTCTAGCCGTCTGTCTGCTACCTCTTCACGCTTAAACCGCTGAAACGATTTAGATGAAATTTTGGTATAGATATAGTTTGAGTCCTGGAATAGGACCGAAGTTAAAAATAATGGTAAGGGAAGTTTTTATCCCAGAAATCATCCTTCAAGGGGGTGAAAGGGGGGGGGTGGAAGTTTGTATGGCACTCTGTCATTATTAAAACTACCTTTGTATTTAGGCACATGATAAAAAAAAATGTCTATTTTCAAGCGGTTTTGAAAAATTAATATTAAAAATAAAAATGTCTGCTCAAAGTAATTATTTCACGCGGACGAAGTCGCGGGCACCAGCTAGTTAAACATTTACAATGCGACATATCTATAAGTATTTTTACAAAAGTTGACATAAAAGGGAAAATTCGTTAAAAATAAATTTACCCTCAAAAAGAATTGGACACGTATTTTTTCTTATGTAACGAAACAAATAATGAAGACGATGCAGTGCGTTAAAATGCAGCGTGACGTCACTTCTACCAAGAAATTCTACCTAGAAGTAACGTAACAGGCTCCTACTCCTAAACTATGATGCGTTATCTTTGTAAACTTTTATTGATTTGATTTTTGGTACTGTTTAATATGTTGGAAGTTGACACCTGCCGGTTTTTCGTGTCGTCATCAGTCCACCGTTTGGCAGGCATTCCAACGTGTCTTCTGGAAGGCTGATGGGACCAAAAGGTAAGTATCAACCTACTATTAATACTTAAAATCACTTAAATCAATTGTTCCTAAGTGAGCTAAGTGTAACGTATTTTATGCTCACGACTGTACAAGTTAATGTTTAAAACTCAAACTCCTGCGCATCCATACTTAAACACCGTGACAATGCCCATACAATTATTCCGAACCTGCTAACATTCAGCGATGTAGCGATAATCGCGATAACGATGGGCCGTGTATGTTAATTACCGTAACTGGCACTACTTATGTACCTTTAGATGTGAAATTGTGATCAGAATTGTTTTGTTGGCTTTGTAACTGAATTTGGTTACCTATTGTTGTGGAGAAGTTCTCTGTCTACCTTTCTGTGCAAGTTTATGTCGAACGTAAAAGAATAGCACCATTCCATCACTTCCCGTGGGTGTCGTAAGAAGCGACTAAGGGACTCACCAGAGAATGGGCAGAATCATTCTCTGTACATTGCAACAGCTACACTGCGGTCGCCAACCCGCCCGCCAAGCGTGGCAATTATTGCAACCGGGACCCCTTTGGGGGAGGCTTATGTCCAGCAGTGGACGTCTTTCGACTGGTATGATTGATGATGATGATGAAGTTCAAATTGGTATAGTTTTCCGTCTGCGTAGCCGTTTTCCCAATTATGTTGGGGCTGGCTCCCAGTTTAAACGGATGCAACTCAGTACCTCCATAATCTGATATCTGGGTAACACAGTACGCCTTGGCAATTACTGGTGTCTTATATACTGACTATCCGTAACAAATGTCAGAGATCTTAAAGGACAGCCGGTACCAACTTGTCAACTTGCTTACCGAGTCACGCAGGAAACTCGGTATGTATTGGATGGTCACCCATCCACGGGCCGACCTCGACAAGCAAAGCTTAACTGCGTAGTTGGTGCGGGTGTTATTACTTTGCCACGATCGAGTTGTCTTGATGGAGTAGCACCCTTATAATGCTTTAAGACTCCAACCCCCTTTTCAGGTATTGCGTTTATTCAGATACACGTTGTGTAAATATACAATCGAAAGATCTTGTAAATAGCACCTTTTTATCCAACTTCCACGTACAAAAACAATACAAAAATCACAATGAAAAACATAATAAAGAAACCACAACACTCAAGAAACTCGGTACCTAGGTACCTATAAAAATTCACATACAATGAATATTATCAGATACACGTACTCACATATAACAGGACTCACCGATCACAGATTGTTGTAAAAAAATCATAACATTATTCTACATACAAGAACATTATTTTAATTACGATTACGTTGTTTTTGATTCCAGAAGGGATAGGCAGAAAAGTGCTGTAGGCATCACAACGGTGAAGTTGAAAATAATATTCTAAAACACTACGGACACATGGCCAATAGCAAGCCTCAGGTTTTAAAAATATATGATTATTTTGGAAGACCTTGCTTGCAAGTCCGACTCGCACTTGGCCAGTTTAATTCCAAAAAAAAAATACCGAAAAAGCTTCACAAGAAACCTTCCGAGAGCGCCAAATGTTTAGGTCACAATAGCTTACAAGGTGCGGTCTTGCAATATTATCACAAGATCTAATGTAATAAGCAGTTTTTTTTTAGGGTGGGAAATCATCAAATGACTTTTCCACAACCCTTGCAGGCTCTGGCCCTAGCTGGCCCCATCTTCTATGCTGACATCTCTTTCGTGGAACATAACGCGACATCGACCTGGGCCTGGTGGTGATCGGACAGCTAGCTACCCAACGCTCGTCGTCGCAGGCCCGCGCCTACGGTGGCCGGGGATCGCCCTGCGACTCCCGTCGCCCGGGTTGTCTTCTTCTGTAGCGGCGGTTGGGGCGAAGGCCTTGTCTCTCCCAAACCGCTACAAGCAGCTGGATAACTACCAGATGATCATAAAATAAAAAAAATCTCATGTGACAATTGTATCATATATAATGTAGATATCTATCAAACTCACCCACCGTAAATACTCCATTATCAAAATCTAAATTAGTAGATTTACCAATCGAACGCCATTTTTTTTTTTTTTTTTTTTTTTTTTTTTTTTTTTTTTTTTTTTTTTTTTTTTTTTTTTTTTTTTTTTTTTTTTTTTTTTTTTTTTTTTTTTTTTTTTTTTTTTTTTTTTTTTTTTTTTTTTTTTTTTTTTTTTTTTTTTTTTTTTTTTTTTTTTTTTTTTTTTTTTTTTTTTTTTTTTTTTTTTTTTTTTTTTTTTTTTTTTTTTTTTTTTTTTTTTTTTTTTTTTTTTTTTTTTTTTTTTTTTTTTTTTTTTTTTTTTTTTTTTTTTTTTTTTTTTTTTTTTTTTTTTTTTTTTTTTTTTTTTTTTTTTTTTTTTTTTTTTTTTTTTTTTTTTTTTTTTTTTTTTTTTTTTTTTTTTTTTTTTTTTTTTTTTTTTTTTTTTTTTTTTTTTTTTTTTTTTTTTTTTTTTTTTTTTTTTTTTTTTTTTTTTTTTTTTTTTTTTTTTTTTTTTTTTTTTTTTTTTTTTTTTTTTTTTTTTTTTTTTTTTTTTTTTTTTTTTTTTTTTTTTTTTTTTTTTTTTTTTTTTTTTTTTTTTTAAATCACCCTCGGCTACTATCTTCAACTACCAGCACTCAACGTAAAATCAGTTGAAGACCAGCTTTTGGCAACTCCCAGTTGTCTGGTACTCTGTTGCACTGGACCTATTTGGTGAAGCCGTGGGGCACAACGTTTTATTGTTTCGCTATATTTGTACGTACATTGTGTATCTGTGTGTGTCTTATCAACACACAATACAACACACAACACAACACAATTGCAACTATAAACAACAATTACACAATTCTTACTTACTTTAGTAGAATTTTTATCTCTTTATTTTTTTACCAGACACCCTACGTCAATCGCTTCTCCACCTAGCTCGAAACAACGTAAGCTAAAGTCCTAGAAGCTCGCCCAAGACTAAAGTTTAAAAAAACTCAACAACACAACTCCTACAAGCTACACTTTACGTATTTCTGCTGACCCCCTAGCAGCCAAGTCGCAATGATAAACAGTTATGCGTTTATCTGATACGGACACGCGAGCATTATTTATTGCAATTTTACATATTAATGTTGATAACGTTAAGGATTGGGCAAGCGTTTTCAAGTGTTTTGCAATGGTTCCGTAGAATTTTCTTTATGTATAAGTTTAGTAAACTAAGCGTTAACAATCTCACTGCTATTTTTCATTGCTTTTCTGCCAAAATTTCCATCTCATCTGAATTATTAATTAATTGTATGGTCTTTAAAAGAGAGAGAGGTGAGTTTGATGCTGTGATTCTTCTCAGAGTTGACAGCTAGGAAACATCGGCCTTATCTAGTTTAAAATAACCAAAAAATTACGTGTAAAAGTGTTATTTAATCTTGTTAAAATATTATACGTATGGTGATATATGTTAAATACGTTGTATTGTATGCAGTTGGAGTGATAAATGTTACAAGTATTATTTTATTTTTTCTTGTTTTTATTTTTAAAAAATATCTTTATCAGTAGATCTTATTGGTAAGTAGGTAAGTATCTCATGCCGTTTTTGCTCTTCTCCTTTTTGAAGAATTTTACTAGAAAAAAAAAACAAATTGGTCATAAGAGTTTTTTTCATTCATTCAATATTGTTTATTTTTAGTTTTATTTTAGTTTCACGTTATCTTTTTCGTTTCTCCCATTAATAGAGGCCCTTAGCAAAAAAAACCCTAACTAAAAATAGAAAACCATAATATTCTCTGTTTACCATAATCTACGTTCAAACGTACAATTTAAATCTATGGAAACTGCTTAACATTCTATGAGCAGTCGAGCGTAATAGACAAGCTGGCAATTCCTTTTACCCATTATAAGGAATTACAATGAATTTATGATGAATGTCTATGGCCTAAGGCGACTTTAATAGACGAAGTTTTTCTTTGTTTGTTTCTTGTTTTAATAATTAGATATTTTGCAATAATGTTGTATTATTTTGGTGAAATGTTACGGTAATCGGGGCCTCATCATCATCATCATTATATCAGCCGAAAGATGTCCACTGCTGGACATAGGCCACCCCCAAGTGTCGCAACAATAACCGGTCTTGTGCGTGAATCGGGGCCTATGCGAGTTGAATTCGGTCCCTCGTATGCATTCCAAAGGTTCGGGAACCCAGAGTCTCCAGATTATCAAAGACGTACTAAATAATAAAAATCCCTCAGATTTGTAAATCTTCTTGTGTAAATTTGTAAATAGACCAATAAATGAATTAATCTTGTTAGCCGATGAGGTTGGTTGAGCAAAAAACCAATCCTGTACTAATTGATTTCAGATTTACTGGCAGATTAACCGCCCCTTGTTTTTATAATTAATGTTTGTCCTGGATTATTATGAGGTAGGTATACTATAAAGTGCATATTAAATAATAATTTATTAATTTCAAATAATACTCCATAGGCCATTAATTTTAGTTCCTGTCTGTTTAAATCAGTTATTATTTTGATGACACCATATCCTACTAATATTATAAACGTGAAAGTTTGTAAGTATGGATGGATGGATGGATGGATGGATGGATGGATGGATGGATGGATGGATGGATGGATGGATGGATGGATGGATGGATGGATGGATGGATGGATGGATGGATGGATGGATGGATGGATGGATGGATGGATGGATGGATGGATGGATGGATGGATGGATGGATGGATGGATGGATGGATGGATGGATGGATGGATGGATGGATGGATGGATGGATGGATGGATGGATGGATGGATGGATGGATGGATGGATGGATGGATGGATGGATGGATGGATGGATGGATGGATGGATGGATGGATGGATGGATGGATGGATGGATGGATGGATGGATGGATGGATGGATGGATGGATGGATGGATGGATGGATGGATGGATGGATGGATGGATGGATGGATGGATGGATGGATGGATGGATGGATGGATGTTTGTTACTCTTTCACGTCAGAATGGCTGAACGGTTCTTGATGAAATTTGGCACAGTGGTAGATTATATTCCGGAATAACACATAGGATACATACACATTTTTATACCGGGACTTTGTTCCCGTGGGATAATTTTCGACAGTCACGCGGGCGGAGCCGCAGGCGAAAGCTAACGCTCTATTTAATTGATTGTTATAGGTTTTTCCCGAGGTTGCACTAATGTGACATATCTCCTAAAAAACATACAGTTTGGACTCAAAAGTAGCGAATAACACTCGGCTAATAGCGTAGCTGTCCGTCTGAATCTGCGTAATTGAATCAGTACTTACAGGATAACCCTTTACAAAAATATCAACAAACATACAATATTATATTACCCCTTTTTCTACCTCTATCTATCTGTCTAAGTTAAGATTATAAATAACTGATAGCCATCTTTAAAACACGAACTATTTACAATTATTCGATCATAAATGAACACCAAGTACAAAACAGGAATAAATTCACGCGTTTACAAAATGCACCCAAGGAACCCTAAAAATAAATAAGGTTTTTAATTAGTACGATAATATGATAATAATATTGTTCGTTTTAATGAAAAAACCGTCTACGGCGGTTCTTTTTGCCGTTTTTATCGGTTTTTAGATGGAATGGGACCGGTTTTAGGTTAGGTCAAATTTTGCATAAAATTGATACATTTGAGATAGGTATGATATTATTTAATTTTACTTTATTGATTACTTAGCGTTTCATCTGTCGTGTAGTTAGCAATTTATTGGATAGCAGAATCATTTACTTCCATCAAGTTAAGATAGTCACCACAGAGCACGCAGAAGTACCTTTTTTTTTAAGGATGGGAAATCATCAAATGACACCTTGCGCTCTGAGTGGAGTGGAAGAGAGTGTCAGACTCTTACTGACTAAAACCCATCCGTGTTCCTCCTAAAGCCCTTTGCGTTCCAGGGCCGCGGTGACTCTTTCGAACAAATTCCGCAATCCTGGCAGGCTCTGGCCCTAACGGGCCCCGTCTTCTATGCTGATATCTCTTTGAACCCCTCACGCGGCCCGCCTACTCCTTCGCTAGAATTACTGCTTCGCAAAAGGAGGTGACCGATTTCCATGACTCCTCGTTCCGGACCATGGATTCACTCTTGCTTGTCTTAAAAACCCCCAGGTTGTAGTAGGAAACACACTCTGCCAGAATCTGTTTCCATCACAGTGGAACAAAGGATTCCACTGAAAGAAGAAAGAGCCCATTGAGGTGACAATGACATCTCTATCCGCAGATGTGGAAGATGAACTCATCCTGCGCCGACCCCAAATAAGTACGGAAAAGTGCAGGAGGTTTATGATGCTTTCAATGTATTGTAGGAACATCATCATCTTGCCCACAACGCATCTATCGTATTTTTGGTCTATCTAATCTGAACCGTTCACTTTAATACTGTAAAAACGACCCATAAGCTTAAGGCACTGGTCTCACCGCCGACGATCAGCGAGTGGCGAGTAAAACTAAAAACTAGATACGAGTTGGCGAGCAGCGAGTGTAGTTAGTACTACCATAGTTTTGTCGCTCGGCTATAACCGAGTGCTATTGTGCAATGGGCGATTACTCGCACCACTCGTCCCGGCGTGCGGCGCACTATAGGTAGAAATTACCGCTGCTTGGTTCGCAGCGTGAGTTCAGACATCTGACCGCCAAGCAAACATCGCTCAGTGAGTATTGCTGAGCGAGTATTATTTTTGATGACTCTTGTCGCTGAGACGTAAGAGAGTTCTTACCGGCAGTGTGAATAGCCAGCTGTCGACCATAAATGTATTTGTCTCTTCTGTTTGTCTTTTACTCACACGGGAGCTTTTGTCCGTTTCTTCAGCGAGAAAATAGTCGATAGCTTATCGTTTCCTCGTCGGCGATGGGACAAGTTGGTAAGTAATTTAAACTTTGTTAATTATACTAGGTAGTCCCAGTGGAACTAATATTATAATATACCTGGTGAATGAATTTTCGTAATCGTATCTTTCACAGACATAGACAGTAGGAACTGTTCGTATTGCGAACGAGGGAGAAAAAAAATATAAAGATTTTTTTTCTTTTTTCTTGAGCGAATAAAGGCCCACTTGTAAGTAATTGACATTTAAACTTTATTCCCTTCAATCAAGTTGTAGAAAAATGAGTAACGGCCATATACATATCTTTGACCCTCACAGACGAACTTTTACAACCAACTTAAAACATCTGAATTAATTAATTAATCGTTCTTAATCAGCTGATATAATAAGGTTAGTATTTTCTCACCCACTGCTCACACTGTACAGGAGTATGGCGTGATAATATACCTTTAAACAATCTTAATAGAAACTATATACTGTAATTAAAACTAAAAAAAAATAAGTAAAAGTACAACTAAATGCCATTACCCTTCATTCCCTACTAACGTTCCAAATCCATAACAGCGTAACTGCACTTTTGCAATAATTATTCGTTTTCGCTGTAACATTAAAGTTGAGAATGAAGCACTTTCAAGCAAAAGGGGTTGTTTTTTTTCTAGTTAATTAAAGCGAAGATTTTAATAGCCAATGGCAATACACTTATTTGTTAGAAAACCATAGACCGTGGTTGTCTGGGCGCGGGAGAAAGCAGGGATCGCGAACCTTTGTCAAGAAAAAACAAAAGATTTTTAATTTTTGGTTTGAAATAAGACTGAAGTCTTAAATGAGTGTATCTTCATCAGTATTGTTGTTGATTGATTCACAAAAATGAAAAAAAAACAACTTTCAAATAATTCGGTATTATAGAGATACAATTAATTAATTACTTACAATTAATGTCTTCACGTCGCAATTATGAAAGCACGACGATTTATGAACGTATAATTACCAAAACATCAACCACTAATAGAGAAAATTCTATAAAAAAATAAAACCGTTAACAGACACCAATCAATCACTCAACAAATAAAAGTAAACGCATCAATCGTATAAAAGTGTCACTTACAAATTACCACAAACTACGAATACAAAAGAAAAACGTTAAACACTCAATTGTCACGTGAAACCACAGTAAAAGTCATTAAAAACAAACATTTATAAGCTAAAAACTAAACGTTGAACGCGGAAAAAATGTAAACACATAATTATCAAATCATAGTCATCGTGGTTCCTACGGCACACAAAAAAACGGCACTTGATTCAGCATTGCAAAAAGAAATAATCGTAGTGTCAAAATAAAAAAGACGCGAGTTCTAAAAAATATCGAGTTAGGCGCCCCTGTGCGGTGAAAAAGCGGCATCGAGGAATGAAAATTACATATCGTCGATGTGAAAAAGTTGGAGTAGAAAAAGTGCAGTTAACGTATTCTTTGTGATAAGCGAGACACGCGAACGTTGCGTCTCGGCGCGTTGTGTGGACATGGCTTAGAAAATACAGAGAATATGACTGTAATGTAAATTTAAATTGGGAAATTACCTATTGGACTATAAATGGACGGAAGGACGGACGGGCGGACGAATGGACGGAGGCTTAGTAATATGGTTCAGGACTTTGGGTACGGAACCCTTTCCGAATCCGAAGAACCCTTATTAAGCCTCCGCTGTCCTTCCATCCGTCTGTCTGTCAGCGGGCTGTATCTCCTAATAACCGTAATAGGTGGACAGTTGAAAATTTCACAGTGTATGTATTTCGATTGCCACTATAACAACAAATAGTAAAAATATAATTAAAAATTAAAGGGGGCTCCCATACAAGAAACGTGTTTTTTTTCGGTTTATTGTAAGGTAGGTAAAAGTTCGTGTGAGAGTTTGACTCGTACTTGGCCGGTTTTTTTACTATTGACTTACGTTTAACATAATCTCACCCGACGAAGAGCGATGATGTCGTCGACGATGGAGCACCGTTTCCTAGAAGTAACCTATTCACTCTGACTTAAATACCCCCAGGTTGTAGCTATCAGGAAACACAGACAGAGAATTCCAGTTGGGTGTAGGAATCTTAAAAAATATAATTATTTTTGCTGTTTTTTTGTGTTTGTCCTTAAGTTTGTGCTGTGTTGTGTGTCGTAAGTTTGTTCTAATTTTTTTTTTCTTTTTTCCTGTCGCTTCCACTCTACGCTACCTCATATTCACACCGCAGCAGTCTACAGTCTCAATGTATACCGGCGCAATTTTTTTGCAAACACAAGCGATTTATTTAATATTATAATAATTATCACGCTTCGTTGGCGGCGCTATGGTCGATACTACATCAGAACTTGCAGTTGCCCCGCTATTCATTGTCGGCGAGTTTTCTTTGTAATTAAATGGGGTAGGCAGTTATCTAATTGTGGCATGAAAATACTAAACTATAAATAGATTTTTATCACAGATAATATAACATCACGGATATATTTCTCAAAGGTTTAAGCAGAATTTGTACCCAAGACAAACTTATCGCCAGACACTTTTAAATCCCAAGTAATAGCGAGTAATAAAGAGCGCGTCTTTTGCCCACAACTGGGCATCAATCCAAATTCCGGGCTGCTACTAATAAACTCCTGATGGAAATATCCAATAACACTTTGTTCAAGCTGGAAATCAAACCCAGAATTATTATAATAATAATTTAGCACGCTTCATTAAAACAACGCTATGCTCGATCTACATCAATTGCAGTTGCCCCGCTATTCATTGTCGGCGAGTTTTCAGAGATCTAATCGTTGCATAAAAAAATAAATCTTTCAGTCTTCTACTTTCAGTATACTTACGTAGGTACCTATACTATATTCATCATCATCATCATTATTTCAGACGAAAGACGTCCACTACTGGACACAGGCCACCCTCAATGTCGCCACCCGGTCCTGTGTGTCTCGCATCGGTCTACCTAGTGGGAGACCTTGCAACTCTGTGTCTTCCGGTACGCGGTCGCCATTCTAGAACGTTACGAGCCCAGCGTATCTGTTCTTGCGAGCAGTGAGCCCTGCCCATTGATACTTAGATCTAGAATCTTAACCCCGTTAACGTCGTTTATGTACCACTGTGCGATCAATCAAAATGTTTATTTGCAAGAGTTTACAAGTAAAGATTTCATATTAACAGGCTTAGGTATTCATAAAAATCTAATCATATATGTATACTTAAAAGATACCAAGTTGACACTATTGATTGATAAATAACATAACAAGTCGTTTAAGAAACTGAAACAGGTTACACAGTTACTGCCATATTCATAAAAAGTTTAACCGAGGTTTAACCATACCTATGCTTAGTTTGACTATCAATAGTCAGCAGTCAGTTAGCAGATTCTTCATTCGAATTTGAGTAGCAGAAAATCAAATGTTGATCGGCAGAGAATGCTTGCATTTAGTATAGGAATTGTCTTTCAACAAAAAAAAAAACAATATTTATGGGTTCTTAATTTAATTTCATAAAGAAATCTAACCATTTGCTTAGTTTACTAATAAGCTCCTGCTGTTTTAAATACTTATTCGCAGAGTACCAATTTTATTCCAATAATTTTTACGCAACTTTTGCATTCACATCTCAGTCGCCAACTGTCCAAAAAGCTTCAATTTCCATACATTTTTTAGAGAATGCTACTCAGATGCGAAAATGAGTAGAATTATTGAATTCTACTAATTTTGCAACAACGTTAAACGTTAAAATAAAATCAATGAGACATTCGAATTTTAAACTCTTTATTGTTTTTTTTTGTGAAGAAGGCTGTTAGAGTTTAAAATTTGCTAAGCAGTATTTGATAAGCATAATTATTATGGTAAGTTTTTTATATATTACAGGCTACCCATCGTTCAGAAGTTTACGCAAATCTTTAATGCGCACAACGAATTCAATAAATTCCGTTTTCTATTAAATCTAGATACCTATTATTCAAAGAAAAAAAAGTGTTTTGAATACCTATTCAATTTTAAATTTAAAGTTAACAAAACCAATTACAGTGACATCTCTGTATTCGTATGTTAGACCGACAGAAACGGCACGATTGCCGTGAGTTACCAAAAAGTTAAGTCAACCATTTTAAGTAGTACATACCAATTCTCACAGATGACGCAGTTAGTTCATTTTGATACTAGTACCAAATTCATTGTACAGATGGCGCTGTTATAAAGTTGTGCGGATGTTAACTTTGTTGAGTTAGTATCAATATCCGAAACTAGATGGCGCTTTTCCAAGTTATACTTAGATAAACCACTTTTTTAATTAGTTCTAGAAATTTATGATAGACGGCAGTTTACCAAACTATTTTTTCTTAAAATTAGGCACTTCATAAGTCTAGTGTTCGTACTCGTAAGCGCTCAGCTGGAGGTCTCAGGTACTGTTCGCGGGTCGGGCAAGTTTTTTCGGGGTTTTAAAGCAATAGACTTTGGGTTGATTAAGGAATCATAACCACCGGCCGGGATGTCTGGTTAATGGCAAAAATGCTTCATGTTTGTCCTCGCCCTTAATAACTATAATACCTACATTACAAAATTTAATCAATTAAAATACCTTACAAAGTCAACTCATTCAAATTCATTAAGTACAGCAGTCTCTTATATGCGACACTAAATGTAACTTGTCTGTCACTGCTGTGTCGCACATAAGGACAGTCCAACCTATTAGCTAACATTCAGCGATACAAGCAGAGCAGTAGACTTTCTTGTGCTTTGTCAGATACCTGCTCTCTCTCTCTCTCTCAATCTCAACCTCATGCATCGTATACATCGATACACAAGTATGGATATCTATGCGTATCATGCTCTGTGAGTCACTAGTTTTATCCAAGTACAGCATGCATTCTTGGGAGAAGCAATAGGCTGATCCAGCGAGTACAGCTTTTTTTTTTGACTTTTGCGTCCACGGGCCGCGGTGACTCTTTCGAACAAATTCCGCAACCCTGGCATATCCGTAGGTTACCCTTCCGCCATTTAGTAGGTGCCAACGAGTATTTAATTGTCAGAAAAACTCTTGCGTTACCTTTTCACGTGGATTTTAGGTACCTAGTTACCTTCTACCTAACAGTTTTAAAAGGACCTCTTTATTCAATGAAACCAGCAGACGGGATCTCTAGTCACAAGTTTTCTGATAACCTCAGTTATTTAATATGTGTGAAAGAGGTATGCTGAGAACATTATGGAACCGAAAGTCACCAATGGTACTAACTGCGTGCAGACCCAGGGTTTTTACGGTTCCGTACCTTAAAATTAATAAAAACGGAACCCTTATAACGGAATCACTTTGTTGTCAGTCCGTCTGTCTGTCAGTCTGTCTGTCAAGACCCTTTATGTCGGCAAGCGCGTGGAGGTTCCGAATTAAAATTACTACGATACGCTCTTGAAGCTGCAAAAGAAATCAAACTTCCAAGTTAACATAAAAAAAAGATATGGCCGTTTATGCCGCAAAAAAACGTAGGTATATTTCGACACTTTGAAAGGAATCAAAATTTATAGGGTATTTTCTGTTGACCTAAAACTATAAAATTTGGCAAGTAATACCGTCTTCTACTACAAGTATAGGGAAAAATCTGAAACTATACATTTGTAAATAAATCATAAAAAACAGGGTCTTTATGCAAGGAACGGCAGTCCAAATTTTAAATTCATTTAACCGTGTCATGTGGGGTATCGTATGAAAGGGCTTCATTGGCACAAGCATAAACAGATTTTTAATCATTTTTATGATGTATAGTTTTCGATTAATGAAGAATACAAATTCGTACGGAATCCTCGGTGGGCTATTCCAACTCGCACTTGTCCGGTTTCTTTTTTATGGTTGCGAAATCATCAAATGACTCCTTCCGCTCTGGGCGGAGTGGAAGGGAGTGTCAGCAAGTCATTCCAGCAACGAGAAGCTGCGAATTTGAAATTTCCATAGAATGCAGCAATTCTATGGGGCAAGGAAAACAAGAGGTAGGCAGATGCTCTTGTTTTGCCTTTATTCTCATCACGCGACCAGGTCAATTTACCATAAAAATTGTTTGGTTTTTTAGTGAGTATTATGCCAAATAGTAGGGTAGCCAGATGAAGCTTCTTCCGGTCTGACATTCTTATCAAATTAACCTTCTTTGTGTGATCTAGGAATGATGGAAAACATAATCTTGCACTAGTATTCTGCAGTGCGATTCTGTAAACATCTCACCGTGTAAACTTAGGTCGAGTCAGTAGTAGGACAGCTCACTTGTCGTTCACCGCGCTTAAGTTTTCACTTTGACATGTTTACAGAATCGCACTGCAGCTTACTCGCTTGGCTCGCTGTCCGATCATGGCTCGCTGTCCGATCACCACCAGGCCCGGGTCGATGGCGCGTTGTGTTTCACGCGCGCCTCAAAGAGATGTCAGCATAGAGGACGGGGCCCGCTAGGGCCAGAGCCTGCCAGGGTTGCGGAATTTGTTCGAAAGAGTCACCGCGGCCCTGGAACGCAAAGGGCTTTAGAAGGAACACGGATGGGTTTTAGTCAGTAAGAGTCTGACACGCCCTTCCGCTCCACCCAGAGCGGAAGAAGTCATTTGATGATT
>NDFZ01005308.1:41583-116495 GCA_002192655.3 Mamestra configurata
ACTGGCGGCCTCGTTGCCGTGGACCGCAGCGGCTTGAGAGACGGCAAGTCGCAGCGCTTCAGCCTGACTTCGAAGGAGAGCCTCAGCTTGCTGGATTCTCAGTGCGGCTTCAGAGGGTGCTGGCGGTGTTTCTGCAGGTGGTTGAGTTGGTGGTGGTTCTCTGGCCAGTTGCTGCCTCATCGCGGATACCAGGTTGGCAGCGGCTACCTGCACGGCGCTAGCACCTTCGCCAGGCTGGGCCATCATGTTCGCGGCTGCAGCGGCTATGGCTGCGACTCTTTCGTCTCCGTATGCTTGGTGTCCGTTGTTGGCTGATCTGAGTAGGTCCGTAAGTTTATTGACTGCTGCTCCTGCTTCAGAACCGGCAGAGGAGGACAGTCGTCCGTTCGAGGATGAGTCTGAATGCGCTGGGGATGGCGGCGCGAGGTTCAAGAGGCCGGATCCTCCAGCGGAGGCAGAGACGGCGGCGATGATGTCCCTCTCTCGTCTCTCGGCTGCCGCCCGGGACAGGACGTACTGGGCGGCGAACTGATGCTTCGGTTCCATTCTCATGTGTTCCATGTGTGAGAGGAGGCCTGGAATATTAAATAGCAAATGAGTATTGTATAGACCACGACCGCTCTGTCAAGACCGAAGCGAAGATGAAGATTTTAAAATGATAATAGAGCCTAATGATTGCTGTAAATATAATACTAGCTATGCTGCAATTACATGTGCTGCAAAGTTTCTTGTTTCCATTGTAAGGATGCGAATGCAAAGAGAAGAATAGAAAACCAAAATACATTGTTTGCTTAATAAATTCATAACTAGCTTTGCCTGCGGCTTCACGGCATCTATGATAAATGTCCTTCAAGAACGAGATTCGATTCCGGTTCAAAAACATTTTCTGCTTTGTCCGTGTTGTGATTTATCTGCGTGTCAAGTTTTAACAACTATGGCCTGGCTGTTATCGACAAGGTGTTTGCATATTTGACTGATACGACCTGAAGTCAATATTCGACAAATATGCAGTCAGATACCTAAGGAATAATTAACTGCCTTAAGTACAATGCGTGTTTCTATACCTGTCTAATTCTAATAATGTCATTGTTGAAATTATTTCTAAACAACTATATGTTTGTATGTCCGCATTTTTTTGAAAAACTACTAATCCATTTGGATGGAGTTTTTGGAATGTTTGTTTGTTTTGTATCTACACTAATATTATAAAGAGGACAAATTTGTATTTTTGTGTGTTTATGTTTGTAATGAATTAACTTAAAAACTACTGGACCGATTTGAAAAAATCTCTCAGCTATGGATAGCTACATTATCAGCGAGTAACATAGGCTATATTTTATTCCCGTACTCCTACGGGAACCCGTGTAGTACCCACACGGGTGAAACCGCGTGACGTCTGCTAGTTATATCTGTTTTTGCATGCTACAATTGTATTTTTATCTTGATTAGTCTATCCTGCTTCTATTATATAAAAAATCCTTATATGTTGAGAGATCTGGCTCTTGTGATACAGAAGATTGAGATACATCTCAAGAGCCTAGTACAAATGCCAAGACAATATTGTCTAAGCGTCTAAAATAGTGTGTGTTAAATAAATAAATTATGATTTCATTTCTTTGGTAATAATATTTTTATTTGGTATTATGATTTCATAACTTTGGAAAATCGTATTCATTTTTAATAATTTAACGATCAACTTTATAGCATAAAGTCTGGCATTTACTAAACTCTTATGAGCAGTTTCTCTTATTATGTCTCTTTTCTCATTATTATGCAAAAATCCTTCAGCAATAAAGATGATAGTAGACATTGTATGTATGTGTTATTAATTCTGTGATAGTGTGATCACTTCCAAGCTTTCCACATTTTGTGTGTTGAGGATTGATTTCAAATATTTAGGCCTGAGAAGCAACTCTTGTATCATATGCATCGTAGTTGCTAGCTGTTAAAACACTTCTAATGTGTATTAAATGTCGCTGAGTATTTTTTTTTTTTAATTGGGAAATCATCAAATGATTTCTTCTGAGATATTATTGTAATTTGATTTTGGACGCTTTCTAAGAACTGGCCTTCTGGAGTATTCCTTCAAGATCATCAGACCTATTCAGGGCATAAATTAAGAATAGGTATATCCCAGCCCACTTACCACTTTCATGCGTAAACACAGCCTGGCAGACGGAGCACGGCCACATCCTCAATCCACTGGTCAGCTGTGTCTCTGGATGGCAGGCCAGGTGCTTCCTCAGGGAACCTTCGTTGACGTAGTGCTTCCCGCAGACAGGACAGGGGTGGTTCGCCGTCCGTCGCTTCGCTATATAAGGATCAACAGGTTTAGCCTGTGCCGGGTAAGGTGACGTGGCTGGAGGGCCTAGTCACCAGGATCAGGGGGGTTAGTAGGTTAGGGGAGGGAAAAAAGAAAAAAAATACGTTAGTTCCATTGTTAGTGTAATTTTTGATATGACTGTACTTTGTTGGTTACGTGATAAATTGGGAGTTGATTTTATTTGTCAAAATCAATTATTTGGTTGGCAAAGGAATGTTATGAATGGGAGTTCTCCATAACAATCACATAAAAGAGCTTCCAACCAACAAAACACTGTCGAAACACTTAATAGTACATTCATCTAACCAAACTCAAAACGCGAAAACAAATGAAGCTCAAATAGTAAAACCAAAACAGAAACCAATTAACTGAACATTGGATGAAACAGAATTGACGATAGAAAACGAGGAAAACGCTACCATTAGAAATATACACAAAACATGTTATGATAATATAGACAGAACGCCATCCGAAGAATTTGTATTTCCAGGGACAAGCAAGAAATGTTTGCAAAACATACTACCCTCTGAATGATGCCAAACAATAACATCTAGTCCCCGGACCGCGTTCTATGCTTATTTATTAAGTTAACGTTTAAGATTTATGGATACGATACGTTTTTGTTTAACCGTTGATATTGAAACCAACACCCCTCATGGCTTTGTGCCAGCTGGAAGCTTTTATAACATTTTAAAACATAATATTAAATAAGTACGACTTATCGCAGACGATGACCAGTTACAAGCTTCCAGTGACACTACTTACACGCTAATGTATCTCTTCTATTGTAACGTAACGTAACATTACCAGAACAAAATGATTTTAACAATACCATTATTAAAATAAAATCATTCATTTTAGAGACAACCATTTTGAAAAATACGTGTCCAATAGAAGAGGTACTTAAAATCTAAATTAAAATTAAACCCAAACAAATTGAAAAAAGAATGTCAATGACGTTCCATTTCTAAATCCGAAACAAACCGCCGTTATCGACATTCAAACTTCGAGAAAATTCAAAAAAGGAACTTCTTTATCAACATTTGTGTTCGAAAGAGTTCTTTTTTCAAACGGACCAATCCTTCGAATACTGAAAAAGCCGAACTCTGAAACTTACTCGCAACGCCGGATGCATTGGGGTCCTTGTGAGTGTTCTTCATGTGTTCTACTAGGGCTTCGCCCCCGAATACAACTTTGTGGCATATGGGGCAGGGAGTGGCGGTGGCGCCACCTATCATAAGTGCCGCGTGTTGCTGCAAAACACCAAGGTGCAGCTGAAGCTCCTGTTCCACCGGCGGTGGCGATGCGGGCATAGCAGTTCAAAGATTAGGACACATTCATCATAAAAACACATAAACAACAAAAATATACAGTCTAAAGGGAATTTTGAACAAAATATTTCGGCCAAACAGTCAATTTTGATTTTTGTAAAGTGCAAATTAATATGAAATGCCAATTTAGAAATTGCATGTAATTTTGAAATAATAGTAAAATGCTAAAATAATTTAAAAATCAAAACAAGTTCCATGTTTTTGGAGAACTTGAAAAATTTCGTAAAATAAAAGAAATGACAATCACTGCCAAATGTCTTGGTAACCAATTTTCTAAGAATTTTAAATATCATAATTTTCAGGACTTAGTTAATAATAATGTAGTAGTGGGAAAGATACAAAATAGTGCACTATTTAAATGTTGACTTAAAGTAGATATGCTTTTATTTCACAGCTTAAATTAATTTCTTCATTTAAATATAATATACACTAAAGAACTTCATTAATTAAAAATAAACTTATGAATTATTATATGTAGCTAAGTAACTGACTTCAGTCAAGAAAAAACTTCTAGATACTGACCTTTGCTGTGTGCGTTCTCAAACTGCTCTCAGTGGCAAAGCCTTTCCCACAAATATTGCAATGAAACGGCCGGTTTTTAGCTCTTTCCACCTGAGCGTCATGGTTCCTTAGGTGTTGTTGGAGGTTCGAGAGCTGGATAAAGGCTCTTCCGCAGTCCGGCAGATGGCATTTATATGGGCGTTCCCCTGTAAAAAAGGCTAGATTTCAGTTTTTGTTGAAATTTGGCCTATCTGTTCGGAGTAGGTGGCAAGAGGAAATTTAAAAGAGTCGATTTTTAGTTTTAGTTGAATTGGAACAGCAACTATTTGTCCTATCTGCTCAACAATGATCGATAGTTTCACAATTCCTTGCAATTATTTCACATTTATAGAACATACAATGTCATATGTGAGTGAGAGCTAACACAACACAATACATCTGACCCTAATAATTAACGAGCACAATGTTTTTAAGATCCGAACTAAAAGATCCGTACCATATGCTCCTATTAAACCTAAACCAAACATCAAAATTAGAACAATCGACGTTCGAAAATCGAACACTAACGGTAATCTTACACAACGGAACCGCAAACCAGTTTCAAAATTCGAAACAATCTCAGCCAGTTGGGGCACGTTTGTTCAAAAAGCCGAAAAATCACGACCGCGACCTAACCCAACGCGAAAGAAACCGAACGTGGCGTTCCATTTTTAAAATAAGACCATAATAAAACGAACGCATACTTTTAGCCTGTACTGCAAGCAAATGCATAGGTCGTTGAACGCACGCACACGGCCGCGTTACTCACACAGGGACGCGTGTGTCTACGGAGTCCTGGGCTTTGTTAGTGTATGTGAATTTTGCATGTCTGGGAAGAATGCGTGCATATTATACGCGTGAGGGACTAAGATTATTGTAGAATTATTTCCTAGATGCAACTAGATAGATATGTATGTGTATCTAGTGTAGGCAGTAACGGTCCGATCGCCATATTTATTGCCAGTAAATTTTATAAGTGTGTATGTTTTATTAGTTAGCTGATAAAAGTGATTTAAATATCGGCTCGTAGGTTTTATGGGTTGTGTTTGGAGATTGCGCTGTCCTTGTTGGGTGTTTTAGAATTAATTGGTGGTGTAATTTAATTTTCGGGTTCATTTAGAGCAGTTTGTTCAGTAATTATAGTTAAAAAATATATATATATATTGAGGTTTTAAGTTATAAGTGTTCCAGTTCATTTTAGTTAAAATAATAATGTGTGGAAAAATAATAATTAATTTTTTTCCAACGTTCTTTTTATAATATTGTACGCAATTAGATTTTTTAAAATTACTTCCATAAAATTGCGAATCTACTAAAGTCACACCTATCTCTGCAATAAGTGTCTAGGTAGGTAGGTATTACATTTTTGCCGTTTCACCACATTATTAAAGTGAATGTCTAAAACGGGGTCTCAGATAGTATTCTGAGAATAAAACCTAGCTTAGCATAGGTGGGGTCAATAATCACCGATGTGTCACGGTAATTCTTGTTTCTAAGTGGTGATTACTGCTGTGTCGTGGTGATTATTTTGTAACCTTAGAATGTGTGTAATTTATTGTTAAATACGTGTCACGATCCCATATATCAGAAGCCTAGATACCAGCATTTTCAAAACGATAATTCTTTTGCGATAATTATTGGTATTGTTGTTGTGATAATTATTTTTTAAATACGCTCGATAATGATTCAGATTTAGCAATGCCTGGGCTCTTATTTTAGACAGTTAAATCTCTGAGTTTTATTCTCAGTTTTTTTTTAAATAAAATTATAACTTATTATAACCAACCTTCATATTTTTTTGTTGTAAAATGTTATCGAAAAAATTGTTTTCACGTAGAAAATACATTTATATATATGTGAATGGAATACCTATGTAAAAATGCGTCCGCCATCTATGCGGTCACGGGTTTGTATGCCGTCTCAAGGCAAAATATTTGTATTTACTAATAGTAGATAGGTAGGTATAGTAAGTGTGTAAGCATAGCTGTGACAGAGATTCCTAGCGTGAGGCGCTCATTGATAGTTTTAATGTTAATATCGATTTAAATTCTACTAGATACTAGTAGTAGGTACCGTTTAGAGATGTATTATGGTGAATCCCTTAAAGGAACTCGATTATTCTTAACAGTGTGTTTTATAAGGTCAAAAAGATTTACCAAGAGCTTATTTCAAGATACTATGGGTTATCTATGCCTATCCAACTGGTAATTATTATTAAAACTAAGAATATGTGTGATGCGAAAAATATTGGTGTTGCAGTTTAGGCGTAAAAATGTACCAAACCAACAGACGTTATTTTTCTCTTTTACACTAAGAATTTGAATGAAAAATTATAGGTGTAGAAAATAATAATGATACCATTCAAAGATGGAGTATTATTACTATTACATAGAATAATAGCCCTGCGATTACACCAATAGGCTATATATAAGTCTGCTTTATAGTTTTTCATTCGACTAATAGCAAACAACTATAAAAAGTTTATTGGTTTATTTTTAAATGGATTGTCTTGTCTATGGTTAAGTGATTTTTAATTAAGATGTTCAAGTAGTATGTGGTCATTTTAATTAAGTTAAAACAAGGTCTTTCATGTAGTACTTATTGATTTATTTTTAAATTGTAGAGCCAATTTTGAGGAAATTTACTTTAATAAAATCGTTTTGAAATATCATTACTCAATTACCATTACTTTTGAAGAACTGTACTGGTAAATGAGAAATTAGTTATTCTTCTTTAGAGAAAATTTTAATGAATGAAAAAAAAAACACTGAATGTAAGAGTTCTTGGAAAAAAAAGATAACACCATAATTGGAATACGTAACCTACTTTCTTTGAGAAGAAAAACGAGTAAAATGTCAGACTCAATTAAATCGAAAATTACGATCAGGAATAACGTTTAAGTTTTATCTAACCCTAGCATAACACATTCCCATAAATGTCTTATTACACGTAATAGATTTCCTCACACACAAAAAAAATCAAACGTACCAAAGATTAATCTTGTCTATGGTCAATATGTCTTCCGGGTTCGCTGTTCCATAGACTATTGTGGCTTCGCCGCCATTTTTCAACGTATACAACTTGCACAACCTACGCGTGAACCGACCAGCGTAACTTAACCCTCAAATGCGTTAGGATTAAATTTTAGTGTGGGTTCTAGGTATGCTGGTATGTTGCAGTATAGATATTTTTGTTATTTCACTATGAATAAATGGAAGGGAAAGGCGCTTACCTTAGCACAGTTCGGTCCGATGTACGATGGTAAAGGATGGTATCTTTTAGATCGTGAACGGATTTATAGTTGGTTAATTTGTGGGTTTATTAGGGTTTTTGATATTATTTTGAAAAAAACATTAAAATAAAAATATAAAAAATGAAACCCCAAGATTAGTCCACTTAAACAGAACCGTAAAGAAATCAATTTTAGTATCTTTTTTTAGAAAAAAAGATATTAGCGCTTTTTTTTTTTGTAGATAAGCCGGTAAGATAAAGTGTAGCAGTTTACAATTTTTTTCTTTGCTTTTCAATCGAGAAACTACAAATACATTCTACGAGTACTAAAACATCACTCCCACACTTCAAAAACGAGCACCATAAAACCAACCAATTAGAAACCTAAAAACATTTCAAAGCTAACTGGAATCCAGGTATTACAAAGCCTAGGCTAGACCTAGGTACCCTGAAGCCTACGCGTTCGATTTACATACAAAAGTACCTTCTGGCCACCTTTGACTTGGCTGCGTAGGCATTAAACATTCTTACGAAGACAGTTTGTCTGTTCCTGGGTCGGCATTTTGAGATAGATACTATAATTTACTGAGATAAAACAATATTATTGTCATATTTATGATTAAAATGGTCCTTATTTTATATGTTAGTGGTGATTCTCTGAGAAACTCGCTAAGGTAAACTTTAATGGGTACGGACATCTTTTATTTAGATTTAAAACAAGAATGGAGGAAGACTGCTATCGAGTAACGTTAGACTATTGCACATGTATTTTACTTAAGAATATTGCGCCATTGTAAACATGCTCAAGTTCTATTTGTGCTAATTGACAGCTGTCAATTTCTACCATTTTATCGTGTTCTCATGAGAAGACAAAAATGTTTTTGTGTAATTGTAACTGTTAAAAAAGAGTAATCCTTATTGCTGTTCTATTTAGTCTTATTAGAATGTTTTCTTTAATTAAGCTTTAGGGTTTATTCTAACAGAGCTAGTCTAAAAATGCGCAACCATTTTAAAAGAACGAAAGAACACAATCTTAGACATTGACAATTCTCGTTAACATTTCACAAAGGCAAAGGAATTCAGTTACAGAGCCAAGTTTTGCAACATAATAATTATAGGTCTGTTAAAAACTTTGCAGACATTACAAAAAAGGTATAAACTTTATCTTTCCTAAGTAAAAACGTAAAAAAAATGTTAAACTCAAAATAATAATGATTAAAATCTACGTGTCTCTCGAGACGTGACTTAAGAGAATTTAATTTAATTTGTCTTTTAAAAGAACTTTGCTTTTTGTTTTATAAAAGATTAAAAATGTTGTAAGATAAAAAAGTTGGCTGTGGTATTTTTTAATGTCCTTTTTTGACGTCGGCATACCCTTCTGTGTACTTAAATGGAAAAACAAATTATAACATTATACTTCATTAAGTTTTCAAAGTATGGGAATGGACACAATTTCTGTATATTTACATACCTAAGGCTAATCACCTAGATTTAATTTAATTCAGATGCTCGAGAGCTAAGGAACGTTTACCTCTTACTAAAACCTTACTACATCTTATTTAAATAATTATCGTTAAAGTTTTGATGTATTGTTAATCGTAATTCTGTAATAAATAAATTAAATTAAATCACGTTTGAATTAAATTTGTATCACAAATAGAGTATGAGTTTTTCATTGAATACTTTTTATCTTTATACTTGCAATACTTTCCCAAAAATATATATGAAACAGTGGGAAACCGCCAATATGACGTATCTTTAGCACTTTCAACATTTACAGCAAACCTTTGTAAACTAAAACCATTTGACAAATTATTACTGACCACCTCTAAAAGGGCATTAAAAACTGCAGACAAGACATAATCAAATGACATTTCATATATCTGTCATCAGTCTGACACACACGTAGACATTATGATTATTATTAACACACAAGTGCATTTATGTAGGTAACCTGTGGTAGGCGTTTAGATAGAGAAGTCTTTTAGCTAAAAGACTTGGCATTTAGGTAAAAAGTGAGGAAAAAAGATAAAAATCTAGTCTTTTTGTTGTTGGTTTTTGTTGAGTGAGTCTTTTTATTAGACAAAGCTATATTTATGGCAGATAAATAAGCTCTATTTTTTGGCAGTGTGTGTTAAGCAAGCCTAATTTACTTATCTTAGCAAAGTTATACCTGAGTCATTAAATCAGTTAACCAGTCATTAACCAGTTATTTACGCAAAAGACTGAATCTTAAAAACGCATGTAACAAACCCACACAGACGTAAGTGTACCAACCTAACAACATATAGAACTACCTCAACATAGACGCAATGGCGGTGGATTCGAAAATTAAAATTAAACATATCTCGTTGCGCGTCGATTTTAAAACACGCTGGCCGGTCGGCGCGTGCGCGATGCACAATTTATTTTTGAATTTAGAACGCAGACTTCGCGCCGTTTTATACTGCAGGCAAATTATTTGCGAGTTTTTGATGTTCTGATTGGCACATTTTTTTCCGACTTTTGCATTTTTTTTGCAAATATTTTATTCGAAATGAAATTGTAGAGTATTTCCGTCGGTACAGGCTTGGATCGAGTTGGTTATTTGTAAAAAAGCCGCAGAAAGGCATTTATTCATTAATTCTTATAAAAATATTAATTATTTAGTCATGCATGTTTCACTTTACGAACGGGATATATCTAATATACTTATAAGAGAAAAAAAAACAACCTTTCTTGTTTTTTGTAGAGTTTGTAGTAGTGCATACAATAATTCAAGCACCCAAAACTCTGCTCATCCTACAATAAACTTAAACACGTGATACAGCTTTTCAAAGCACAGATTATAACTCTGCTCTAAACCTAACCCGTCAACGGGACATTACATAATTCCAATAACTTCTCAAACTACCAATTTACGGTAAGTATCAGTTATGAAACATTTTTAATATCCTTGTGTAGAGATAAGCAACCTAGATGTATAAAGTAATAAAATATCGTCTACGCCCGTCTGCATAACGTAACACAACTGCGAATAACTATCGCTCTAAAATAAGTTATAAAAATCAATAATTCTAGATTTTTCCTTAGTAAGTTGGGATCGGCTGCAGATGAATATCAATATTCACAAGCGACTGCTTATCTGACCTCCAGAACCCAGTAACTGAGTAACACAGTAACCCTTGGCGAGATTGGTATAAGATTTTCTGGCTTCTGACTACCCGTAACGACTGTCAAATATTTACTAAATGACAGCCGAAATCAACCGCTTTGTCTGCTTTCCAAGATACCTAGGACTCTCGGTATGTTATGGACGGTTACCCATCCAAGGACCGACCTCAACAAGTGTTGCTTAACCTCATAGAATGTCAAGCGGATTTTACCATGTAGCTACGAGCTCTTCTAAAGTAAGCTCGATTTACATAAATCCACGTTTTTTCAATCAGAAGTAATGCTATGCCACCAATTCGCACTAAACGTTTCCAAAAGTCTTTTATAATGCGCACAGCAAAGGAGTGGAACTCTTTGCCTGCGTCTGTGTTTCCGAACGCATACAACCCTAATCTCTTCAAAATTAGAGTGAACAGGCTTCTTCTGGGTAAGCTCGCTCCATCGTCGACTTTGTCTCTGTCATCTATGACCTAGACTAGAGTCAAGAGCAAACCCATATTAAATAAAAAAAAAAAAAAAAAATATTCTAATTGAAATTAAACGTTGGTAGATTTATTTATCGTCTAGTTAGAAAACTGTCCCATTTTTTTTGCAATCTGATTGGAAAGTTTGAGTAAAATACGGATGTGTGTGTTGTATCGATAATACAACAGTATATGAGGTATAATTTATACCTACGTACTGCAGCACTGAATACAAACTGTAGCGAGAATTTCGAGCCGATATAAGCTGCACTGCCGAATGTGTAATTTGCTGCTGGAGTTATGAATTGGTTTTTTTTCCGATATCGTAGTCTTTTGTTTTTAAGTGGTAAATTTTATTTAATTTGCTTATAAGGGTTAATTTGTGAAGCTGGTTACGTTTTGATTTGATTGAGAGTGAGATTGTATTTTATGTGAAGACATAAAATATTAGAAATATACACGGTAATAATATAAGGAAGCCTACATACGAAGTAATTCAGTGGTTCAAAAGTAATCAGTATTTGTATTACACACGAATTCCAAACGGAACGGCGTAACTATGCAGCAGATTAAAAAAAAATCTTTATCTCAAATAATAACCCTACAATGCTGCAGTATGTGACATCATGCCCAGTTTAACATTTTACATGGCCAAAATGACCGAACCACCCGCGTATCTATTCAAACTATTTGTATGTATGTTTGTGAATTTATACAACATTAATCATGGCTATTGGAAATTTAAATTATTGGGCCTCGAATTTGCGTGCACACATGGTGGTGCAACCTCGCCCCCGCCCCAGCCGCTGGGGTGGGTGGCCCAGGGAGGCGGGTCACGCACTCCCACCCAACTATCGCCTCCCTTGCCCCCAACTATTTTGGGGTGGGCAGTGGGCATAAAAAAAATATAATAGTATTCCACCTGCGTCCGTCGGGCGGAATTCGTATTGACGTACCGTTAAATATGGATATTGGCCGCCATTTTGTTTTATGCTGATAATTTTGGCAACGGATTTTACATTTAAACTAGCTGTGTTGTGTACTTGAATTTAATGTTTTATATTGTATTTGGTGTTTCTGTATACATTGTCGGCTAATAAGGTATTGTGTTTGAGTTGTAATTAAAAGCTTTAAACTATTGGATAGATGAAATTGGTAACATGAGTTGGAAACTGTATCTATGGGTGTATTCGCACCGTGTTAGGTAACAGCGCATTGGTTCTGCTATGAAAACTTCGTCTAAACATCAAAAGTCGCACAAATAAATCGAAAGAACATCAATACGAAGAATTTTTGTTGCGAAGATCCGTTCAAAATTGTTATCGAGTTATAACTTTTAAATTGTAATCGATTCAAGAAAAAACAGACTGTTAAAAGTATTTCTTAAGTTAGTAAAAGTAATAAAAAGTGCTTGTCGAGGGTTGGGCTTCCCACGTTGCAAAGTTTCGTACTGAGAGGAGGAATCCTTTTTTATCTCAAGATTTTTTTTAATTTTCACCGCGGCGCTATCTCGCGAATGCTTCAGTGGTCAAATAAAAACTTAAGGAGTTTTCAAGGAACAAGAAATGTTGTAGAGACTTCAGGTGAGAAATGTTTGTTATTTCTTTATTTTTGAATGACAGTTATGCGTGCGATAGTAACACATTTTGTTACTCGTGTACAGATGAGGTAATTGAACTGTGACAATTATTTACAAAACGTTTTCCTGAATTTTAAGGTTAACCCCTATTCATTTGTATTCAATATTTGAATTTTGCGTTACACAGAAACCGCCGGTAAATTAACCAACAACTAAAAATAAGTATTAATTTGAGGAAAACATCTTATTTACTCAACTAAAATTGGTTATTACTATTATATTTCATATTTTTCGTTACGATATAAAAACTGGGACCGCTAATTGGATTTGTTTTAAAATAAAACCGGTGAATCATCTGTAAATGTTTTATTATTAAATGTTAGATTTACTGTGAAATTTTACCTCTCTGTATTTTAACCAGAAGCTACCGCCTAACATAAATAAACTAAACTTATAAGGAACTTCTAAAAAAACTCACACAGCCAGACAAAACAAAATTTAAAGTCAACCCTCTCCACGCCACTCTAATTCTAAAGCAGTCAAGTTAAGAAAGATAGCCAAGCAACTCCTGAAAAGGGTACACGTTTCAACAAAGAGTAAAAAGATTCAACCGAAGAAGAAGCGGGTTAAGCGAAAAAAAAAGGAAAAAACAAACGTTTTGCGCTCGGGAAAAATGCAAAAAGAACAAAAAACTTATAGTTGGCAAGTTTTCCTCCAGTTGGCGAAGTCTCTGCTAGGGCTGCTAACGACTTTCCTGTGTATGTTTTATCTTAATGTTTTCTTAGTTAATGCATTTTTTGTTAATCTAGGTTAATGTCTGTTTCAAATAATCATACATTACATAATCAGCCAACAATATTACCACTGCTGGGATATAGGCCTTCTCTCTGTGAGAGATAGTGGGCCATAATCCGTCAGGCGGGCCATAGTTAATGTTTCCGTCACCGTTTTGAGAGCAGAAAATAACTATGTGAGAAAGAAAATGTGAAGTTATAAGTCTCTCTAGCCTATCGCGGAAACAGGAAGTTGGAACGCCAAGAGGGAAAGGAACAGTGTCTTTTAACGATGGAATGGCAGGTATTCTTTTAAATACCTTACTTGGAAGACATTTACTACACGAAGTTATTTCACGGTTTATTAGTAATTAGTGTTAGTAATATCGCAATAATACATTGAGATGTAAGCTCCTACGTATCCTCAATTCTAAGACTATGCGAACTCCGAATGAATTACGTAATTTACCAAATCTATCTGTAATAATAAGTTAATACCTATATTAGCACGACTTTTTTACCTATTTATATTATATTATATATTATTAGCACGAATGAAACGTCGAATATATTGTGACGTTAAAGAAACACCTACCTTGTAAAATCTATTCTTTGCCCGAAATATCCGTACAATATTCGCCAACCCTGTCACTAACTAAGATCGTGTGAATAGTAAGAGGTTGGCCGGGCATCAGTCCCGGGCGGCAATTATTTTTATTCGCCCCCCGCCTCCCCGTTGAGACATCGGACATTTTCACAAAAAAACGAATGTCTCCAACTTGGGGACGATTTAAAAATTCATCTGCAGTCGCAGGGTTGAATCGGATTTTAATGTCGATTTAAAGTTTGAATTTTAAGATTTTGTTTTTTTATTGCAGTGGTGATCTGAGGAAGTAATAAAAAGAGATTTTATTTTTAGTTTTTGATCGAAAATGGCAGTGAAAATGCAGTTTTAATAGATGAAATGTTTGAATGGAAGTTGATTTCATAGTTACATAATGCTGTCTATTGAGCTAAACTGTTTACAAAATTTCTCATGATCAGTGTTTGTACTTGAATGTAAAGTGAATTTCAAATCGAATAGTTAACAATAGGCTGAAATGGAAGGAAATTGAGGACGCCTTTGCAACTAACCACAAACTAAGGTCGCCGTTATCTATGATATCCTAGTGGATATCACAGATAACGGCGAAAAATACGACATTATGTACTTACATAATGTTTAATCTAGTCGGTAGGGATCAGTAACTTCCTGCCAGGGTTGCGGAATTTGTTCGAAAGAGTCACCGCGGCCCTGGAACGCAAAGGGCCTTGGAAGAAACACGGATGGGTTTTAGTCAGTAAGAGTCTGACACGCCCTTCCGCTCCACCCAGAGCGGAAGAAGTCATTTGATGATTTCCCATCGTTAAAAAAAAAAAAAAGGGATCAGTAACTTCTAAAAAACTATAAAAAAAGAAATTTTAATTAAACTCATCCTAATATTATAAATGCGAAAGTGAGTTTGTTTGTAAATCGCTTTAACGATTTTGTATGTACCTACTCTAATCTCTGTACCAAAAAACTTCAAACGTAAAGACGGTTATAGGCTACTATTTTACAAAAATCTATATTAACGCGAGCGAAGCCGGACAAATGTTAGTTTAAAATAAATTTAAAAAATAGAACTTGACCGTTAACAAACGTCGAAAAACAAAACACAATACGCGCATAAAAATCTTCCGTTTCAAATTAACCCTTTGATCCAATTTTTTGTCTTTCTCTATTGTTTGTCCCTTGAAGTTAACCCTTCGGATACCTGTTGTTTTTCGTACATGGACAGAGGGGTCCGGTGTGTCAATCTGTATTAATTTTTTTTAGAGTTCTTGTTAATTATTATTTTAACGTTTACAAACGAGTCGTTCTATTAATTTTGTCGTGTGATTTGTGCTCGTGTTTTAAAGCTTTTATCATTTTATGCTTAATTTTTAAGAGAACTATATTTTAGTATACAAAAACATTATTAAATTAAAAAGAGACTTGTATCTCAGTGGTAATTCAGTATTGAAATAATATCTAAATGAAATATTAATACTCGTTAGAAGATTAACAATTGCAAAATAGAAGCATGAACATATTTGGTTTAAGTTTCTACAGCTAGAATTAAACTGTGTGAGTGAAAACTCGTAGGCGAAAAGGTATTCAGAATCTACAGTGAGCTTAATCCGTTATGGCCGAACAAGGATTCAAAACTACATCAATATAATAGAACTACAGTTCAGACTCATTCAATCACAAAAGATTGGCGAGGCATTTATCAATCCATTGTTCATTACAAAAATAATAATCAAAATTATTATTAGTATCATACTTCCAAAGGGTTGTGACCCGTTGGTTATCAAGCGCATCCAAATACCAATGGACAATGACCTCAAAAAAAATGGCCCAGCAGCTGCCCAGGGCCATAATGGGCATTTGTTAGCCAGTATCGCCAAAATAATAGTACGGACCACTATTATTATGCTAATACAGCGCAAGGCTATTATTTTGTTCACAGGTACGGAAAGAATATCTTCCGGGACGTTTGTACCCCATTGTGTCCAGTGTTTGTCGTTGCAGTTGCAGGGTTAACTTTTTTTATTAATTCTTATTATTGACCAACGCGTCCGTGACTAATTTTGACGAATTATAAACCATATGGTAGTGAACGGGTTGGGTTTATGTTTAGTGTTAGCTACCCTTCTATGTGTATGATTTTAATTACTAGATAATAAAAATGATCACAATTACTCAATTTTTAATTAGAGTTTAGGTCCTAGATAATAATATGTATTTATTTCTACGTAGGTTAAACTCGGCGATTCTAAGTGCTTAGTATAATTAATTACATTGTACACATTTGTGGGCATTGCCGACTAAACAAATACCGCAATAGGTGATTTGTTTAAGCAATATATTACTTATTTCTGAAAAAATAAACCAACTTTACCTATTCGAATAAAAACGTTCAGAGTTTCCTTAACCCTCAACTGCGACGGTGCTTCAAATAAAATCCGTGCTCAAAATCGAGCGATTAATCAGGATGAATCAAAAATCGTTCTCCCAATTAAAATGCACCGCATCATTCTTAACACATTCGTTCGATTGTTCCAAAATTGAATTCTAATCACCGTTCCTTTCATAATGGGGCCGCCACGCCCCCGCGATGCCAAAAAATAGGGAAAATGGAGAAAATTTTCCTTTCTCTTATAAAATCGGTTCGATTCTTGAAAGGAGGCGAGCAATTAACTCGAGTATCTTTTGAGTTTAAATTAAGTGAAAAAAAAAATGAGGGGATGAACGATTACTCGGAAACGTCTGGGTTATTCTTAGATCTATTGATTTTATTAATAGTGTGTGTTATTAGATTTTTCTTTCATAAACTTAGAGGGTACAGTTATAAACCTTCATCTTTTTGATTTCATGTAGATAACCATTTTCCATACGCATGGTCATATCAGTTCTTACTTATACGAATTTACAATTTATACCAGCAAGATAGCACTTTCAACTAAGATTTTTCACTTACAGCCACCACCAACGCCAATAAATTATAACAAAAATAAGATAAATATCAATAAAACGTACAAACAAGCTAACCCTACCGCTGCAAAGGTCGCGAATGCCCGCACGCAACAAAATCCAAGCTCGGGCTTGTTATACATCTACATATTTTTGCTAAACAAAACCAGTTTTAGTCGGTAACGGCCGGTATTGCACAGCGTGTACCGTTACTTCGCATCTGGTGATGCAACTTTTGATGCCTATAATAACATAATAGTGCACTTATCTTTGGATACATATCCAGGGGAACATTATGTGTGAGATAGTGAAATCGATATACGTTGGAAAAAATTGAGTAAGGCGCTTTTTGTTTCGAAAAGATTGGTAAATAAAGCATTAGTACAAATGCAAATATAAGCAACAATGTAGTCACAATAAATTCAAAGTAAGCAAACATCCTTCAAAGGAAACCGTGGGTAAAATAACTAGTTCAGAATACTTCCTTTTATTCCAACGTCAAATAATTTATAGACAAAAGACTACAAAAATTTGCATGTCCCAACAATTAATTGCGAAACGCATTATCCATTGTCTTCTAGAGTAAGTAATTAAATTAAAAAAAATTAAGGGCAACACGCAATCCTATTCTTTTGCTAATTAAAGAAGGAAGAATGAAAGAAACGGCTAAGTAGCAAGTTGGGAGTGTAAAAAAACAAAAGGTCTCCATAGGGATTTGAATTTCGAACGAGAGAGTTTGCGTGTTTGCGTCAGTTCGCGGCGTTCCATTTTTTTATTTTAATTTTTTCGCTAATTGTGTCACGATTTGTTTTGTTTTTTATTCTTTTTTTGTTTTACTGTTGCTTTTTAGGGTTAAGATTTGTCATAGGCCGTTTCATCGTTTAACTGTTTGAAATTTTGCATTGTATTCAGATAAATTAATGTGACAAGAATATGAGCAATAGAAAATTTGTTTCACCATTATCGAATATTATCTGCAGAAACGTTACAACTTCAATATTTAACAAAAACCCAAATAACACTTTCGACACCAAACAAATATCACCTTTAATCACCCGACTTCCGCGACCCTATCCATTTTTTCTCGGTTTTTAATCGAAATAACCATAAGCAGACATAAAACTAATATTATAAATCGATTTAAAGTCCTGGAGAACATCTGTTGTCTCGATGCGCTCATAAAGTGATCTTGGGATACCGGAATAAGCCCATCAGCGTAGTTAGTGATTTTTAAAGTATTTTTTTAAATGATTTCGGCAACATGTGGGAAGAACAGATGTGGTGCGTCGAAATCTCGGAGTCAACGGACTTATCGATAAAGGCTGTTATAAGAAGTTTTTATATAGGGTTTTACGGGAAGTGCAGAGAAAGTTGGTAATTTTTGCTGTTACGCAAAATGTTTTTTTTTCATGCTTAGGGTTTGCAATAAATAATATTAAAGTACAGTTTTTTTTTATGTCACCATATATGAGGGGTTATTCTTGTTTGTTTGTTACGCTTTCACTCCTAAATCTATTTTGATGAATATTAGTACAATGATACATTGGACTCTCGAGACGTTTATAGGCCACTTTTTTGCAAAAATCCACATTAATGTGAGCGAAGCCGCGGGCAAAAGCATAAACAATAAAATTATTTTCAATGTTATAGAAGTTGAATTGTTATTATTGTTAAATAAGCACCTCGAGACCGCATGCTGCAGTTACAGGTTAAAGTGTGAATTCTTCTAACACGTTACTAAATTCCTGTCATGCACGTGATTGTTCCAGTGGTTTCTGTGTATTCATTAAAATATATTATTAGGATTTTTATCACATGTTTGGTCTTTAATTAAGTACTTACATTATAAAGTGAGAATTCACGTTAGAAAAATGTTTTTTTTTCACCGTTAGTATCTAGTCTACAGGATAGTTTTTTTTTTATATTGTCAGTAGATTAGACAAGACAGATCTGGTTTTTTTTAAAAAGTAAGTCGGTAATTGAACAACAATCCCATACTTTACCAAGCGTAAAATACGTGCTAATAAAGAAAATGCGCGTTCTTACTATTGCGCACCCATTTTGAAATGCGTCTCTTTAAAAAACAGGTACAGCTCACACAAGAGAATAAAGTTTTACTCAACAAAACGTATGTTTAGTAAGGAAACCTGTTTTTCTGTAACTATATTGTGCTTCGTGTCTATTCATTATGCGATGGTAATTGTCATGTTAAAATCTCCATCTTTGTTTTACAAATAGTGTCCTCGATGTCTTAGAGTGGCGTAGAAAAAAAAATGTTTTTAGCGCACGAGTGCTTTAAAATAGAATTAATATTGTTTGTTATTCATTTTTTTGTTGATGTAGAAACTTGTTTTGGTTTTTTAGTTAACGATTTTATTGTTTTATGCGGTGTGAATTTAGCGTTGCGCATTGAAGGGTTAACATTTTTTTTTTGCATTTTGGATTTTTGCTTTATTGTTGATAGCGGTTGACCTCTATCTCACCTGAAGGAAAACGATGACGTGATCGACTATGGAGCACGCTTGCTTGGACATAACCTATTCACTCTTGACTTAAAGATACCTAGGACATTGATACATCATTTCCCTCAATTATAAAGAGATACATACTTATTTTTACAGTTTAAAAATGTTTTCTATTTTTAATGAATAGAAGAAACAATTCTTTACTTCGTCTCAAGCGATTCGCACCCTAAGAAAACGTACCGAATTCCGACCCTACCATATGGTAAAACAAAAGAAGACGAGTGGGCTCAAAAGGAGTTAAAACACAAAAAAGGTTATAATTAATATCAGTAATTATTCTTTGTGAGAATTAATCTCAGGGTTATTTGTTTTTTTTTTTCAAGTAAGAATTGTATTTTTTTGCTGTAATTAGATTGTTAAGTCTTTTGTTTCTTTATGCTTCGTTGGAGGTATTGTTTTGATATATTTTAATTGAATTAATTACTTTTTGTATTGGAGAAGTGAATGTTTAGTACGGTTTTTGTGTTGATGTTAATACTTCGCAGTTGGTTTTATTACGATTCTACACTATAAGCTACTTTTACAATTAAAAGAAAAAGTCAAAAGAATCCTTATTGTATCTAAACTTCTGTTTCACATAAAGATCATTTTCCTACAACTCCCAAAACTCTCGCACAATGGGCCAAATTAAAAAACCTGCAGACAAAAATTTCCAAGACAATTAAAAGAGGGTGCGACACTAAGTCCGATTTAATAACCAATCGAGCCCGACACCTAAAGAAAGTAGCAAAAAATTCTAAGAAGAAATTCTTCCCCAATATAATTTCGTAATCACCGGACTGTACGTCCGTTTCCGGCAAAAAACTGAGATACGACCTTTCAGAGCGTCTTGTCAGTATTCGTGTAGTATGGATAAGATACCAGGGCCTTTTGACGTTTATTGTCATTGACAAGATAAAAAAGATAAAACCTTTTAGGTAACGTTAAAATTTTTGTCCTATTTGTTTTAACTAGGTTTTTATTCGTAAAAATACTCGTATATAAGTTTACATTTTTTATTTTAAATGTTACCAATAATTGTTTTAATTACCATAAATATACATATAACTATTTCCAGTTAGATAGGTTGGTAGAATATACTCTGTTGTAGGTACTACTTTAAATCCTACCTACCTAATCCTATCTTTTACCTACAATATTCTTCAATTATTAGGTAAGTAGGTAACAAAAACTAATTATTTTTCCAAATATACTTTTAACATATTGAGGAAGTAGATACAGCACATACCTATTATGTCAATGTGCTTATCAGAATTTAGTAAATGACCACAAATATAAGGATAGTTACCTAATAGAATCAACTTCTCTAATTACCTACTTAGGTACTAGTATTATCAAAACATGCAACTGTAGGTATTTCATTGTAACGTGACGTTTTATTTAAACCAAACAAATAGATCCAGTGTTCGAATGCGAAAAAACAAATCACAATTTCAACAAAACAAAGAATTAAAAAAAAGATACGGCACATCCACTCAATTCGATTTGGCGATATGATGTCAATATTTACCCGGGTAAAAGAAGGCGGCAAAAAATAAATTAGGCAAAAGCTCATTTTGCCTGAAAAATCTTCGTTGCGACATCTGCGGCCCGAGGGTTGGTTAGGGGTGGGGGAAAACGTGATTTCTTTCCCATTACTATTTGAGCACTTAAGTGGTAATGGCGGACCACTGTGCACAGTTAGGTGGAGTTGAGTAGGTAGGTATTGAGTTTCACTGTGGTGGCAAAAATTGAGTATTCGTGGTGATGTGATTAGACCGCATGAGTTTTGTTTTTAACATTTTTTTTGTTGTTATCTTTTTTTGTTAAAAAAGATAAAACAGAATACATGGTAAAGTATTGCGTTGACTGTTTCCTTTTCTCGTAAATACTGACAGTTACTGGAGGAAATGAGGTGTTCTAATTATGATTTATGGATAGTCAACTTGTTACTATGTCATGGTGTCCGTTCTGACATACTGTAATTATTTTATCTCTTTGATATTATTAGTACGTCTCTCTAAAATATTGAAATTATGTATTAATTTTAAAGAGTATCAATAGGAGACGTAGGTATGTACAGTCTGATACCTACTTGAAATTCCACTGACTTCCCGCAAGAAAACGGCGAGAAAATTTCAAAGAAAATTAAATTCAAAAAGGGTGAAACGTCAAAAACTACATAATAACTCATCCCTATCTAGCAAAAATCTCGCGGCCGAGGGTTAGGTGTACTTCAAATTAATAGAAAGATAACTCTGGCGGTTTCTTTTATTTTATAAAAAAAGCAAGGGTTTCAAACCTTTGGTTTACTTTATATTATGGACTTTGTGAACTCCAACCTTTTGAAAAACATTATTTTTAGATAGCCACGCTGTTATGAAAGTGTTTGGCTCATATTTAATGTAAAAAAGCGGAGGGAAATTTATTTTTCTAAGAAGAGAAGGTGTGTATTGTTTCTAGAAAGAGGGGAAATTAAATGTCTAGGTTCACGTGAGTACTGGTTTCTGTTAGCGACGTACTTAGTTAAGTAGATTGTTTGTTTAGTATTTTTAAAATAATATTTTATCTTTTTTTTGTAAAACGTTGTCTTTTTAACCCCCGACTCAAAAACGACGGGGTGTTATAAGTTTTCTGGACTGTAGATAGATTGTATATAATCTGTCTACAGTCCAGAAAAGACAACGCTATGAAAAGCCTTTAAAAAAAAGTAAATACGAAAAACAAACAAAATACTCAATAGGAAGAGACGGGCGCTAATTTGGACGCAAACATTTGTGAAAATCAAATAAAAGCCGATCACGCGAAACAACCTTTTTTCCATCTCGGCTTCTGCAAATAGGCTTCAGTTTTTTATACTGCAACACGATTTGATACTTTAGTTTTTTTTTCTATTTTTTGTTTGGGGAAGTAAACTGTGCGTTTGCCTCTGAATTCTGAATAGTAGAGCGTTTAAAAAAACAGTTCAATATTAATTTTGGGGTCTTTAGAGTGGCCCACATTAAAATTTGAACGGTTGGTTTCAAATTGTCAGATATTAGTAAGTTGTCGAAATGGGATTAATTAACTGCAAACATTTCTCTGGTCTGGATAACCATATGACCTCATAACTATTGCAAACAAAGGCAAGATGTTTTCATATTATATATATTTTATAATTCACACTTTTGTAATATACTTACCCACTGACAAAATTTTTACCATTTAAAGATACAGGTAAATAAATCATCTGACTTAAATTTATCTTTCCCACAAACAAAAAAAAAATTAAAAACGAAGTATCAAAATCCGTACTCCTTCTAAACTGTGCCCTCTTTTTCTGGAGGGGTGGCACAAAGACGCGGTGGAAAATGAAAAAAAAGCGACAGAAAAAAGATAACTGAATCCCTCGGAGTTGAACCAATCATGGAAATTACGTCGTTTACCATTGGACGACTCTGTTTGAATGAATATTTAGAATAAATGTTTGTTTTTACACCGATTAGCCGTTATTAGTAGGTATTTATTTATGTACTGCATAAGGCGAAAAATTTTGATTTTGGGCTATTCAAAAGAGTGGAATATAGCATTAAAGTTTTTAATTGGATATATTGATTTAATCATTAGAATGTTTTCCACTTCCCGTTCAATCACAATTACAAATAAGGAGAAATATTAGCAATTAGTATCAAATAAAGTTATCTGAAGTTTTTGCTATATTTGGTGGTAATTTATAAATTCATAAAATACATCCTCAACCATACATGCAACTCAAGATAGCTCCAAAATAAATCGTGAAAGCTATTTAAAACCAGTAAATCTGAATTGCAACCTTATCATCCAAACATAAGATGGAACTCTGCCAAAATATACCCTAAAATATTAACAATACATTATATTTTAACACTAAAACACCACATTATATAACCCACCCCTTATCCCCAGTGGGACGGGGATTTCTTTTACGCGGACAAATTTTTCCATTAATATTTTTTCCGAAAAATGATAAGATGGATTACGTGGTTGAATTAACGGGTATTCCCGAAGGTGCCAGGTTCATCATCCCCTTCTTTCTTGGGGTTATTTTTAGGGTACGACCAAGCTAAGTTTCTAAGGCAACTCACTCTCGCAATTTTTTTTTAAGGCAACCTTACGAGAAAATGGCGGACTTAAACGTCAAAATAAAATTATTGGTGGTGGTTTAATAATAACAGCCAGACAGGCTGAACTTCCCGGTTTAGCTATGCTTGCCGAGTTCGGTCTGTGGATGGGTGACCTACATACTGTGTTACCTCTGTGCCTCGAAAAGTACGTTAAAAACCGTTAGTCTCCGCTGTCATTTCAACATCTTTGGCAGTCTTTACGGATAGTCAAAAGCTAGAAAATCTGACACCTGTCTTGCCAAGAGGCATCGCTTTACCCAGTTTCTGGGTTTTGGAGATCAGATAGGCAGTCGCTCTATGTAAAATACTGGTATTCTGGACCGGCATCGGCTTCCAATGCCAACATAGTTGGGAACAAGCTATGCAGATTATTATTCCTTAAGTACCAAACGAAATGGGAAATTATATTTTTAGTTTAAACACGTAATTAAACGCCACCAATGGCAGTTATTTAGTATAATCACGTGCTTAAGACGCATTATAGAAACACGTCGAAGGGTCTTCCATGAATTTTGATTACTTTATTTGCTTTAAATGCTGATCGTATTGGCTGTTTATTCAATCATACACCATCGTGGTTAATTTTTATGATTTTAGTGTATGGACAATTATAAGTTGAGCTACTTGATTATGTTTTTTTTTTGATTAACATGTTTGTTAATTAATCAGTTTGGAATAGTTTTCTCTTTTCATCTTTAGTAAAAAAAGTAAAGGGACACGCTCGACATGAGAGTCCTTGTAATCTTTTTAACCGAAAAGTTGACTGGAAGAGAACGTTTTGTACCGCTACTGTATATCAAGTTTAAATAAATGATATTTTTATAACCAAATCTCATAAAACAATTTTTTTATTAGGAAATCAGTATAACGTATGAATTGCAAAATTAATATTCAAACAAAACACAATTTTATTATAAACAGGTCAAAATCAGCCACCACATTTAGCAAGACAGGGTGAAAATTATCGTTTATTTAGTCCAATATCACATTAGTTTAATTTAAAGGAAATGCATTTGTGTGCTAGGCACGGCAGCCACAGCACTGCGGTTTAACTGTAGAGATTATTTCGACCAAAACGTATTCCGATCTTCATTTTAATATTTTGTTGTATTGTATAATACCTTTGTAGTTGACGTAAAAAGTAAAAATGAAATTTTGTCCAAGTTTTGTGTATTGTGTAACACTGTGTGGTTACATTAAAGTAACAATGTTTTTTTTAAATGCATTTTAGTTTAGAAATCCATATAAAACTTGCAATTAATGTGGAATCAAATCTACCTGTGTATTTTGTTTGTTACGTTTCCAACTCTAAGTTGCTAAAGCGATCTTAATGAAATTTAACACAGAAAGTGAGGCTTACAATCTAAAGAAGTACATGTTTTATCAGTATCGATAATTCGTGAGCAAACCCATGAACAGAAACAAGTCGCTCGTGTAGTTGAAACCTAGATTCAAAATGGATCAGGAATACGCTTCTTCCAAACGCTAAGGGATTCAACTGCAAGTCCACCGAGATCAGGAAAATCGACATTCTTATTAAACCAGATCTGTCCAATAACACTAAAAACAGTTACCAGTTACTAAGAGAAAGCAAATCTAATCTAATTACAATCTAACGCGATTTTTAATGAATATTGGCAATAATATACCAGATGTGAAGATTTTATACCACCTCCAAGATTTAATAGCGAGATAATAAAACAGCTTTCAACTCTGTGTTCGCCATAAAAGGAAATCGATTTGAAAATTATGTGAAATATATAACGTAACACACGTTTTAGAAGTAATGTGAGAATATAGGAGACTCGCTCTAGATTATTTCTTAATGGGTCATTTGAGTGAATTAATCCCTATTGGGTGATATTCAGGTTAGGCTTGAAGTCTAGCCACAGAAATAAGAAAGAAGCGACCAGCGGCCGGTTTCAATAACGTATCTACCTTTAACCAACTGTCAAATTAGCTACCAACAGTAGCTAAAACGTCATATTTTAAAGGCAAACATGACGTTTCAGCTAGACACATTATTGAAACCGGCCGTTAATCTCTACTCTAAATGTAAGTATGCCATTTTGTAGGTTTTAACAAAATTTTAGGATTAAGACCGTCCTGGCTGACTTGTTTAAGGAATACACACAATAATGTAGTATACAGTTAAATTGCTCAATAGTGACGGCTGAAGCTGATATAATATGTTGATGTTAATTATCAAAAATAAAAGAATAAAACGAGGTTGGCCATTCAGATTTAGCAAGATTATATTCTTAGTTATTAGTCGCATGCGTCTGGATAAGTCTAGCATCAATAACTATTAACAAACTGAGTATTTACCCGAAAGGTAAGGTTCAAACCAAGAAACCCTCAGCTTAGTAGTCGACACTCACTTACAAGCCCAAATAACCTGAACAGAAACTGGGTATGCTCCAAAGTATGTGGGATATTAGTAGGAACACGGATATCGATTTAGTCACACAAGGGAGGCTATTCCACAGACTATTGGTTCTAAGAACTTGCGTAGGACGATAAACATGTACAGCGTACTATGCTATAGACCTGTGTACATTTGCTTATGAGAGGTGCAACGTCTTTGGGCTAAGTAAGGTCTTGGAAGGGTTAAATTGGGATGGTGGAGAAAAAGGCAAAGTTAGAGTAGACATATTTGTTTTTGTAAAGGGAGAGATATGAAGTTACTTCATGTAAAGAACTGGTATTCAGCTGCACCCAGATAAACTGGAAATCAGTCCCAATATAGTTGGGAAATGGCTACGCAGATTGATTTATAGGAAGAGACATAAATAATGTTTAAGAAGGTTTAAGACTCTGAGAAGACTCAAAAGTTGAAGAAACAGGAAGAGTTTTAGATGATCTTCAATACTGCCTAGTACCTAAAAGGGCTTGTGATTTAAACATTCAAAAGGTTTAGGTAAAAATCCTAGGTTAGATAATGTAGCCTATACCCGTGAAATACTTCTAGAGTGACGTCCTTGTTATCAAGATTTCCGAATCATTAATTTGTTTGTTTCCCTATTACTAACATTCTGGAGATTACATACGATTTGTAGTGTAGTGGGTCGTTTGCAATAAATTCAGTAATAAATATCTAATTATTCAGCATAATTTCATTGCCAAGATCATCAAAACCCTAAAAATCATCAATTTATAAATTCTCTTTGTCCCCGAAAATCATTTACTCATGCAGAATTTTTCATTCCCGTCAACCCCGCAGTTTCGCTCGCGGATTCAGTAGAATCATCGTCTGTGTACCATGGCGCAATGATTCTATTGATTTCCACTATCCCCCTGTCCCCCAACCCCACCCGCGAACACACGAGATCACCCCTTCACCCCCTCTATATAAGTACATAGCGCCAATAATTTGCACTGGGCGTGAAACCGTAAAAGGCTATAATGTTTATATGTTGGTGTAGGTCATTCAACTTCTGAAAATGACGGTAATTTCGATAAAGAATTGGGTGTAAATGATAATGATATTGGTAGGGAAAAAATTGGTGATGTAAATGTGGTCATTATAGACTCAACATTTTGTTTAATAACTACTACTAAAGGAATGTATAAACATGATACTAAAAACCTTACTGTGCTAATCCAAAAAAATCCGCTGTTACTTTTTTAACGTTATATCATCATCATATTAAGTTATTCCATTTTCAACCTTATCAAACGTTTTGTTTAATAACTGCTACTAGAGAAATAACTAAACATGAGTCTCAAGCTCTTGCTATATTGTTCCCAATGATTCCGCTCTTTCTCCTTTAAAGTTCAAATCATCATCTGCATCATCTATAGTTATTTCATCTACTACCTCATTAAAATCATCACTAATTTCATCAAGTACTTCACCAAAAAGGTCTTAACCTGCAGCTAGCTTACCCTTCACATCGTTGCTCAAATTCAGCTGATTGCCAAGGTACTGAGCTACATACCTACATGTATATCATACATATACATGTATACAATCTGGATTAGCATGTAGTGTGTATGTATAGGTATGTATATATAGTGGGCTAACAGTGACGGATGGGATACAAAGCGGTTCGAATGCTCCGGATTTAGAATGATGAGACATAGTGGAAAGAATTTCGGATACTTTATAGTTGTTTGAGCTTGAGAAGAAAAGAGCAATTTTTTAGTTTGTTATACTACTATAATTTATTATAGTTTTTGTTAAACTGTAAAATGTAGTAAATATTTAATGGCAAACCCATGTGTTAAAGAGCGAACTTGATTTAATGAAAAAAAAAAAAACAACATAATATAATATGGGAGTCTATTATCAACAGAGTGAGAAGTTCCGTAATGAAAATCCTGACATAACTGACTCTGATTTTGAAGATAAACACAATGTAACAATAGGCCATGTTACAAATTGACTAACATGAAGGTTTGCCGAACCACCATTAAATTATTAACAAAGCTACTTAGTCCGTCTAGGAATTCAACAACGCACGTCAAAGCCCTAATTACACGTTTCAAATTAACACCTTTTTCAGCCTTTCAATGACAATAGATTTACAATAAAATTTTCCCACGTCAACACAGACTTTTCATGATAAAATTGCCTTAATAACGTACATAACCTTTCAAAGCAACCCCATGGTGGAATTGTTGAGTAAGACTAAATGATAGGCTGTCTTAAATGTGAAGTGAAAAATACCTATCGGTATTATAGAGGGTTTATCGCTTGTAAGTGTGTTTTAATAAGTCTAGGTAAGTTTGCGGGTGTTTTAGGGTTTATCCAACATGCAATATGTGTTTTCTTTGATATCGATACTAAGACGTTCCTGTACGATGTTCCTGTTTCCTTGCGTGGTCGAATCAGGAATGATAATATCTGCAAGAGAACCAAGGTCTGCCAGGGTTGCGGAATTTGTTCGAAAGAGTCACCACGGCACTGGAACGCAAAGGGCTTTAGAAGGAACACGGATGGGTTTTAGTCAGTAAGAGTCTGACACTCCCTTCCGCTCCACCCAGAGCGGATGAAGTCATTTGATCATTTCCCATCCTTAAAAAAAAAGAAATCAAGGTTACTGGCATCGCCCGAAGGATTGCCAAACTGAAGTGGCAGTGGGCAGGACACATTGCTCGCAGAACAGATGGTCGATGGGGCCGAAAAGTTCTGGAGTGGCGATCGCGTACCGGGAGACACAACGTTGGAAGGTCTCCCACAAGATGGACCGATGACCTGGTGAACGTAATTTTTCATCTAATTTCTTGAATAACTTCAAAACAATTTTTTTGTAAAATGTAAAATATAACTCCTTCTACTTGATATGTCACATGAAACAGTTTGAAAAACTTTTTTTGAAATTCTAGCCCCCATTCTCAAAACGTTACGCATCCGTGACTGGGGTACAGAAATTAATATGTGTATCAAATTTCAACAGAATCGGTATAGTAGATTCGGAGAAAGTTGTCTGTGACAGGCAGATAAACAACCGAGTGATCATAGAAAGGTTTCGCTTTATCGTATGTTCGAAAACCTAAAAAGCAATAAGCCATAATTATGCGTTTCAATTGGCAGTCACATAAACGCAACAGACAGATTATTTTTTTTAATTTTCATCCTTCGGTACTCAATAGGTACACAAATAACTCAATTAAGAAAACACTCAAACTCGGACCCCTCCTTGTACCAAAGAGTGTCAGACATAAAGTTTATATACATTGACTTATATTCCTCTTATACATCCGAATAGGCTGAAAAACTCATCGATCGTCGTCCCCAATTATTTTCAAGATTTTGCATGACAATGGTACAAAAAACTTTGATACGAGGAGAAGTTAAGACAAAAAGTCTTACATTTGTTTGAAAATGTTCATGTTTAGAATTATTTATACGTCATTTGTTTGAGTAAGTAGGGGGAAATGTGTTTGTTTGGTATTTATACTGTGTTTTCTATGGCCCTTTACACAGTGGTGTGCGATGGTCATCCATTGATTTTGTATTTAAGTAGCTAAGCGTGTTACTGTTGTTTGAAAACCTTCTTTTTCCGACGCAATACATACATACGTCCTTAAGACCTTGAAGTGAAGAATTTGTATTTCAATAAAGAAAGCTACAGAAAAACTTCTGAATATGGTATTAAAATGTTAAGGTTCTTCTTCAGCAAACCACTAACGGCTGGATTCAGTAACTTCAGCTACCAACAGTAGCTGAAACGCATGTTTGAAAGGCAAACATGACGTTTTAGCGACTGTTCGTAGCTAATTTGACAGTTGGTTAAAGGTAGATACCGGCCCTAAGACGAATATTTTGCAACTAATATGACTGACCTTCAAAACCTACTAACTACGTAATTTGGTTTTCAGTCGTTCATGTTCCTGATTAGGTACTCGTAACGACTGTCAAATATCTACAAACTAGCGGACGTCACGCGGTTTCACCCACATAGTTCCCGTTCCCGTGGGAGTACGGGGAACCCATTGCTGAAGAATTTTTCAAATCGGTCCAGTAGTTTTTAAGTTTATTCATTACATACTACAATACAAATCTTTCCTCTTTATAATATTAGTATAAATAGTATGACCTACGGCATATCATGCCTTCCTGGTCACGGCGGACTACTAATATCCACAAGAAATAACCTAAAACACTAACGGGCAGACTACCGTTTCATTTTATTATAAACTGTCACAAGATTCACAAAGAAAATTAACAAATTTTCAAGCTCAAGTACAAAAAAAAAATAACAGGTGGACGCAAAACTCCGGCTCTCTCCTTCCGGTCGCTACTGAAACTCAATATTAAACTGAAAGTTTCAGTGAAAAATTCTCTAAAAGAACAAAGACTTGTGTCCAATGTTCATGAAACTCTGTCGAGAAATATTCGAATAATTTCGCTGGAGCCTTTCCGCCTTTTAAACAAGAAACTTATTAGTGACTTTTTGTTAAGTTTTTCAGGAGACCGGAGACGACGATACGACAATAAATCAAAACACTGGCAATACTAGTTCATGCGAATATGTTGTCTTTTAATCACAGATTTGATGTCACTAACTGGAACAGACTGCTTGGAATATTTTGTCAGAATAGCAGTCACTATTCTTGACTAGTTTGAGTTTTCTTGACGTTTTATGAAATTGGAAAGTTCATTTTTAATTTCGGTGACAGGATTTATAATAGTTTTAAAATATTCCTATGAACCAGTATTGCCAATGTTTATTTATTGTTGTATCGATGTCTCCACATTGTATAGTCTTATTTCTAATTAAAAGTCTCTGTAACATAAACTGAATTGTTCAGTTTATTTATGTTAGTACATTATGTGGGTCATTATGAATCACAAATTAATTTATATTCTAACTTAATTTTAGAAATGCTAAAGTGTGTTTGTTTGTTTGTTACCTCTTCACGTCTTACAGGCTGAACAGATTTAGATGAAACTTGGCATTACGCTAGGCCATGACCAGGACATAGGAGACTTTTTAGATGGTGAATATATTCCCTTACAATAATTTACGAAATAAGCTACCTCACATAAAACAAAAATTTCACATGATCTGCCTCTGAAACAAGTAGGTACAAATATGATAAAAAACCAACCCACTTCATGTGGGAACGTGAAGTCTACAAATTAATAAAAATCGCACTCAAACTGTGGACACAACTTGTCCACATTGCCATAATTAAAAATGTAATTACTACCGACAACCTGCAATCAGGGACTTGTAATAAATGCTTTAATTATTATGAACGGCCATGTCGAGTTTTTTAGTCTGTGATTAAAACCTCTGTTTGGGCCCTAGTGTTTTGATAGACAATGTTGACTTTCTAAAAATAAAGGGAAATTCAGTAAAAACTAAGCTTTATTTTAGTAGTCTAACAATTTTGGTGTGCAGTATTTTCTGTCTAAATAATTAAGTAAAATCTTTTGAGAAGTCATTTTAATAAATATTAAAGTAATCTATGTATAGTCTAATACTCAAATGATTTTTTAGAAGAATTACTATCATTATTTTAATTTCAGTTACAGTTTTAATAATACGGCACATAATTTAAAATGTGTATGTGTGTATTTATGATTGGTGTGTAGTGTAGGTACCTACCAGCTTTAATAGGACTAAATGTACCATGTATTCACATTAACAAACTAAGAAGGTAATAAACTGGCAAAGCTATTTGGGAAAACCGGAAAACGGCCATAAACATCAATGCAGAAAACATTGAATAAATCTTCAAGAAAAATATCAAGATGTGTACTGATTGACGTCATGTCTCCGAGAATCAAATCAATACACACACCTACTTCTTTAAAAAACACATGTATAAACAAGACTGATCAGAAAAACATGACATTTTAAAACATCGTTTTTTACGTCTACTAACATATTAAAACAAAATCGAGCTATACAAACTAATTGCTTTGCTAAACGAAACAATAAAAATCTCAACAAAAACATGTGATTGAATTATAATGCAGAATACAAATGGACGGACGACGCTCATTGGCTACAGCGAACGTGGAAAAACACGTAAATTTTTTTCTATCTAAGCCACGTAAAACGTACTTGGCTTGCAACGTGCCCCTCCCATTGGTCGGCGCCGCCGCTCGCCGCTGGCCATTGGAGAATTTTTTTTACCGCTTTTCACGTATACGGTTGTACTAATTTTTTTCTAAGAAACATCGGCCAATAGTGGGGAGGCCATTTTAATTATAACGTTCTATTTTTTCGTGACGCGCTAACGTTGTGTTTTTAAATTTGGAATAGAAGTAGACATGTTGGATTTAGAGTGAGTTTTGGTTAGAAATCGTTTGTCTATTGTTTTTATTTTCTTTTTGCCTTTGATGTAGCATAGATTATGCTTATAGTAGCGTTATTGTGAGGGTTTATTCACGGTATGAAGATTTTAATGACTAAAAACCATTTGATATACCTACTTAATGATTGAGCAGGTAAATTTTAAATTATCCCTGACCTTCGTGTAGTAAATTCCCTAGTACAAATATTAGAGGTCTGCCTATTATGTAACTTCCTTCCGTAAAACCATAGAGTGACGTACCTTATTTTTAAAGACTTTTTTTGTCATGTTTGCATTTTAAATTTATAATTTTTTAGTTCACGTTTCGTTGGAAATCGTATGAGTAATGGCAAGAGGTGTATAATAAGTATTAATAAAGTTACTAAAATAGCCATACGTAAGAATCTATTATGAGCCAGTTCGTAATGTAGATGGGAATAATAAGATTAGCTATAGATGAGTATAGAATGAAATAGAAATATGTGAAACTAAGGAGTGGATTTCCTACCTGGAGTCTGTGTTTCGTCAGAGCTACAGCCTGGAGTTCTTAAAGTCAAGAGTGAATAGGTTACTTCTAGGCAAGCGTGCTCCATCTTCGACCACATCATCGCTTACCATCAGGTGAGATAGTGGTCGGCGAGTCTATCATTAATAAAACCATGAAAAAAATGTTTTTTTTTCTGGTTATAATAAAAAAAAATCCTGTGTTTTTGCTAAACTATAATTAAAATGCTTTAAGTGCTGGTGCATCATTGTTGGTTTTAAAATAGTGTATTTTTTAAAGGAAGTCTGTATTTTTCTTTTATTGGGTATTTTACCACAGCAATAGGTTTTTAGTGTTATGATCTTTTGTGGTTTAATTAGAACAATAATAAATGACGCAGCAATTTTTATTTATTTTTAAATCCAATTAAAATTACTTAGGTATTAGGTAAGTATGTTTGTTTTTGCATATATGTTCCTTATAATTATTTTTCTTTTATAGAATAACCAATACGGTAGATTTATACTTTGGTAGGTATGTTTTTTATTAGGTCTTATTTCTGTTTATGGCTAAATGGTTGATAAGTAGTACGTGTTTTTGGTCATATTTTTGGTCCAACCAAGATAACTACTTAATACTGGAATGAAGTTGAATCTTACTATAAATATGCCTTGTAGGGACTTACTACTATCCAATACACTTAATTGCACACGTTTTGTGCAATGGGTTTAAGATGCAAGTCCGTGCATCACGGCCGATCGCAGCCACGCGTGATCTATCAGAAGAAATGCTGTTTTGTTATGACGTTGTCACGTTAAACTATCGTCCGTAAACCGACTTTACAGACAACCAATTTTTTTCAAGCAATAAAGGGTTTTTCTAAACATTTTTGAACTATGTTGCTGAAGCAATGTTCCGCAACTTTGCTCCCGTTCCTTTACACTCAAAGTCTTCATCGTTCATCGTTCACTAACCTGTATGCAACCTCGTATGCTGTTGGACATGGCTGAGCTGCTTGAATCGTCGATCACAATACGAGCATTTGTATGGCTTCTCCCCAGTATGAACCCTGATATGCTGCACCAGCTGGTGGTTGGAACTGAAGGACTTGAGGCACTGTTGGCACTGGTGAGGCTTCACTTCTCCTCCTAGGCCTCGTTGGAGTTCTCTAGCGTGCATCTGCATTGCGTTCTTGTGCATAAATATCTGTAACAATTTGTTCCTGTGTTATTTTTTGGGTTTAGTCGGGGGTTTGGGGCCTGACTGACTGGAAGAGGTGACGGGAGACGTTTTAAAGAGAGCTACGCTTTGGAATGCGGATCTAACTTCTAACTGTCCGAGACCTAGGCAAAAATCAATGACTCACGAATTCTGAATTGAGTATTTTCAGTTAAAAACGTTTCAAATCGTGCTTGAACAGTCAACCCTGGAAATAAGCTACTTTTTTTGCTAAAATCTATAATAACGCCAGTAAAACCGCGAACAAAAGATATTGTGTATGTTTGTAATTTATATTTACGCTATTATTATGTCTACAAATCATAAGATAACAGTTAACTTGAGATTCTGCAGCAGATTTTCCAAACATAGAAAATTATTGATCACGTTTTTCGAAATCGGTGTTACTGTGTGTTTTATCGATGTAAACCAAAAGGTAAGGATATCAACTAGGTCTAAACCGTACTTATTGTATTTTATAGTTTACGTCAAAGGTATCGTGATCATATTGTTTCTGAATAGTGTGGACCTTTGAATAATACAACATTCTGTTTGTGAACGTCATACCTTCAAAGTACAGAACCTCTTCCTTTGTCTTCTCATAGTATAAAAAATATATATCTCTTCGAGAGCATAATGTTCTATATTCTAGCGGGACCCTCTAACCAATATGCCTCATATAATATGAGGTAACAATACATTTTTATTTATTCCTAGAGCTACAAGTTCATCTTTATCGACAAAAATTTACTGGAACTACTAAAAAAACACATTCACATATTTTCAAAACCGCAATTCTTCTTTCCCAAGAAAACCGTAAAACCTTTCCCCCAAAAACCAACTTCAATAAATACGAGTCATTACCCAATACATAGTACCAAACATCCATACAAATCCAGGTAAATACCACCACCAGTACATACACAGGTACATAACTTATGTACCCTCTATAGCTGGTGTTAAGTTTCACGCGCGGTCTCCTATAATTTTGCCGCAGCAAAGAAATTGCCTTCCCCATACTTTAGATAAGGCGGAATTGTACAGACTTAATATTATTTAGTGCCATGGGTTAACCAACTCGTGTGGTTGATTGCTTTTGATATTTCTTAGTGTTGTGACATTATCGGGTTTTTAGTTCGGGTTTTAGTTTGCAAACTCAATAAGATTGTAATTAAACTAAACTCTCGATAGATTGTGAACCGACCAATCAAAAAATAATATATATAATTATATTAAATATAATTATAAAATGTATATTTATTAAAAATAGTAAACGACAGTTTCCAAATTTATCCTTGTTTTTTTTAGAAAAATTTAGAACTTACGGCTTTGCAATCAGTCGGTGACATAGGCATAGAATAAGTATTATACAAAAGTAACTATATATCGCTGTCAGCGATAAGACCGCCATTGTATCCATAGATAAGTTTGATACTTTCTTAGTGTGTTATTATTAGGTTGGTTTTAGAGTGGGTATACAAAAAGTACCATATCGATTCCATATAAGTAACCATAGGTAAAAAGGTATTAATTTTTATATTGAGGTGTGGTTTTTAAGTGATTGAGCACTGAAACCTGACTGATCGTGTTGGGACCTTTATGATGATCAATTTATGAAATAGTTGAGTTAATTGCATTTATTTTTTTGACCGATACTTTATTGCTGATGGAGACTTGTTACGATTTCTATTAATCATTATTTTGATACAAAAATACTTGTTTTTAATAAGGAAATCAAGACAAATTATTCCAGAACTTGAATAATAAACCACTCTAAGATTAATTAACGCGTCAATTACTAGGAATAATTATAAAAAGGACAAAAACAATTTAATGACTACGGGTTTTTTGTGGCAATACAATTTCGTCAATTGGTATTTTCGGGTATATTTATAAGTCGTAAATCTCTAACCTGTAAAAGTTTAATTGCTGAGTTTTCCAACTCAACAATTAGAAATATACAGGGAAACAGAAAATCTAGTTTTCTTCAGTATAGCAAAAACCTAGGACACCTAATTTTCTAAGGAATTAAAACCTGCCAACTAGCTTGTTAGCCTATTCACCTATTCATGAACCTGACATGATAATTAGCATCCTAAACAGTTGGTTACTTTTTACCACTGGCACAAAACAGAAAGATTTTGAAACGGTTGAGTGAGAATCGAAATAGAAAATAATAAGAAAATATTTGAAAATAAATTAGAGGAGAACGTATAAAAAATTACTATCAGCCGCACGGGTCGATCAAGGTTAAGCAACGCTTGCCAAGGTTGGTCTATGGATGGGTGACCATCTTAACATACCGAGTTTCCTCCGTACCTGGCTGTCATTTGCAGATCTTTGGCAGTCGTTACGGATTGTCAGAAGCCAGTAAATCTGACTCCAGTCTTGCCAAGGAGTTCCGTGTTACCCAGTTAATGGATTGTGAAGGTCTGTACGTAAAATACTGGTATTTAGCTGAATCCGGTTTGACTGGAAGTCGACCCCAATATAGTTGGGTATAAAGTCTAGGCAGATGATGTATGGAAAATTACATAAACGTTGGATGGCCGTAATGAGTGTGAATGATGTTGATGACTTGGTTAATAAAATTAAATAATTTTTCAAATCGGTTTATAAACGACGGTGTTCTGAGGTAACAAGTATAAGAAAAAAAAACAATCGAATTGACACCTCCTCCTTTTTTGAAGTCGATGAAAAATAAACATCTATGAGGTGGTATAAGGTCTAAAAACTCATAAAAACTAACACGAAATATCCTGAAAACCCTACAATACTTCACAAAACTTAAATAACCTACTTCATTACGTTCCACTATCAAAACGGCAAAAGTTTTATCAATAGCGGTTGTCATGTTAGAATTGTTTAATCTCGACCTAATCTCAGAGTATATATTTTATACGTTTGCCTGTATATTTATTGAAAACCCTTCGTTCGTACGATTGTAAAGAAACGACTTCGGACACGCAATCGTACAGTGGCGGCCGTGGTAACTGATACGTACAATATTGTAATAAAATCTATGTTACGCGACCTATGAGCTGTATTGTCGGGTTGAATTGTGGAAATATTATAACGTTAGTAGTGGTGTTAAGTGTAAGTATTGTTGTGTAATTAAATATTTTTATAGTTAAAAAATATTTTTGAAGTACAAAAATATTTAAGTATAAGGTTATTTCCATGTAATTTGTAAATAAAAACAACGATATTGATTTCTTACCATTTGCTTAGAAATCATCATTAAAAACAGAAAATTTATTCGTTAAAAAAAAAGAAATTTGAAAAAAAAATTACCTCAAACAAGACATCGGAATTTTGATTAATCCACATTTTTGCGAAACTATATTTTTTTTAATTGTACTCAAACTACTTGTAAGTATCACGGGTAACGGTACAACTGAACTTAACATTTTATTTACAATAACAGTTTTATTCTGTCCCACTCTTGAGCGGAAGGAAAAATATTACAAAAATCAATTAAATACAACATCATAATGTTTGTATAAAAATTTATTAAATTACATCTCGCTCTTCCTTGTTGCTGAGGAGTATATAATGTCTAAAGTAGGGAAGAATAGGCAGATTATGATGGAGTATTATTGAACAATGGAAAATTTTAATAGATTTCGGATTTCTTATTTTATGCATGTGGTGATTACCTGTAAGTAATTGTTATACAGTTAATTTATATTAAAACATTGTGATCATGTTCCTTAAAAGTAATCAATGTAAATATTGTTGCTGAACCTAAAATAAATTAATATCATTTTTGCATGCATCTAAACTAAGAACTGGTACAATAATTCTGGCAACAGCTATATATGTATATAAAAATATTCCAGTTGTGGTTTTATTGTTAAGAGTTATTTTAATGAGTGCGGGACATTTCCTCATTGAATTACCTAGTACAAAACCAGAAAAAAAAAGATTATTTTGACTTAACGGTTTGTTAAATAAATGGCCCGTAGTCGCAGTTTATGTTATGAAAATGTCATACAGAATCATAAATGAATCATCTATGTTTCACCGAAATATCGAATATAAAGCGTTCACTCAAAAAAAAAACCCTCCTCGTATCTACAAAGCTACAAAATCTGTTCAAAACTCGAAAGATGTGCCAATAAATTCGTCCGACAGTGTAACCCTTTCACGCGTGGTAGAAAGTGGGCCCCGGTGGTATCACGCAACTAAGAAATTGCAAAGAATTTATGCTTTTGATACGATATGACGCGAGGTCTAAGGTTCTATTCCCGGAAGAACACTTGACTTATTGTTAGTATAGACGTAACTGCCATTTTCTCGACTATTTATAGTTTACTTAAAATATTTAGTATAGGTTTTATAACGAGACTTCTCCGTACCTCAGAAAGGACGTTAAGCCGTTGGTCCCGGCTGGCATATGTAGATCTTTGACAGCTGTTACGGATGGTCAGAAGCCAGAAAATTTGACACCAGTCTTGCCAATAAGTGCCGTGTTACCCAGTTTCTGGGTGGTGGAGGTCAGATAAGCAGTCTCTCCACATAAAATACTGGTATTCAGCCGAATCCGGTTTTTACTGCAAGCCGACCCCAATATAGTTGAAAAAAGGCTAGGCAGTTGATGATCGCTAGATTTTAGGCATGTCGTCAAGTCAGAGTTATTGGTACCTAATACTGGAATAAAACAAGGGATCATATTTTTAACCGACTTCAAAAAAGGAGGAGGTTCTCAATTCGGTTGTATTTTTTTTTCTGTTTTGTTTCCTCATAGCTCCGTCATTTATGAACCGATTTGAAAATTTCTTATTTCATGTGAAAAGATATACATTCCGATTGGTCCCATATAAATTTTATAAAAATTTGTTCTGTAGTTTGGCTTTTCAATCAAAATAGCTGGAGGAAATAGAAAAATATAATCCAAGTACCTAAACAAAATTGCGTGTTTTGCTTTCCTGTGACTTTCCAGTAGTGTTGTTAGGTTGAGGTGAGGGTACTACTAAAAAGTGTAAAATAAAAACTTTTTACAAAAAAAATACAACCGTCTGCCACTTAAAACAAACACTACAAGGTATAAAGTAACTTTAATTTCGGAAGTCGGTTTTAAAATACTAGGAAACAACCAAAAAGACCGACTTCCGAAATTATAGTTATTTTATACTCTGTAGTGATTTCTTTTTTTTTAGTTTAATTGGTTTTTGTTTTTCCAATGACTGAATGGATACTTTGTACCTATCCTATGATAATGTGTAGATAATTTAGAAAGCGAACGTTTGTGAATGTGAACCTTGATTTTGCAAATATGGAAAGAAAGAACAGGTTTTTTTTTTAATAAACACTGTTCGAACGATTTTGGATCTTATTCTAATTTTAATTTAGTGCCGTTCTTATTATTGAAGCAGGTATACAAAGGAAAGAACTAAGAAAAGAAGGTAATAATAAAATGTTCGTGTTTTGCTGAGAACTACTCAAGTTTCCAAGAAAACCTTTTTTCATGAAAACAATTTACTCAAAAACCTTCATAATTGTTCGTGTAAAAACTTTGGAAAGCTTATTAATAAAAATGAAAATTGTCATGTTACACGGGTAATATGCAGAATGTCCCTACCACTGATGAATAAAAATGACTTGTGCGCATCAATTTGGCAGAACCACCACCCACACACACATAAACACAGTTTTTTTTTTTTGTTTTATGTTTCGACAGCGTAGAATACTTGTAGCCCATTTTGAAGATATTAGATTTCTAACTTCCTACATAGGTATATGTTTTAAAAATAAGAATATACTTATCTGAAAATTTACTGAAGCTATAATTATTCAAATATTACGGACATTTTATTTAAAATTATTTTGAAATTCTCAACTAACAAGATGATATTGCTGTTTTTGACAGCATAGCAACAAAAAATCCTTCGTTAAACTGTTATTATGTAAATTAAACTTTGTAACAATGCGTTGTTCACCTAATTTAAAATACAACATGACCGCAATAAATAACTATGTAAGGATAGGGATAATAATAAAATAATAATTTTAAAACTGCGACTATATTTAAAAATAAAACAATTATCATTGAAAACACAAGTAATAATTAATTAAACGAGTCTCTCGTAGTGTTTTTACTACTTTATTATCGTAAATAAAACGTCCTACTACTGTTTATTGTTTGTTTATACATAAACTTCCTTTTTGTTTTATTTTAATGAAAAATATATAACATGAGGTAAAAAACATTTAATATCTCGACGACTATGGGCATGAGATAAGAATAATCAAGAAAATAAGTTTTTCCGCATTCTGCGGCTAAATCAAAATGGGGCTGAATGTTTATTTCCCTAATTTGTTGAAAATATTAACTTATTTCAATGATTTCATCCACTAGTAGCTTTTGCCTGCGGCTTCGTTAGTGTTCAAGTTTTATTTTCACAAAAAGTAGCCTGTAATCGTTATTTTGGTAAATCTATCGTTTGATTCAAAATTGATCAACATCAGATCAGCAATTTATACATAAAAGCGTAACAAACTATCAAACTCACTTTCATATTTATACAAATAGTGAGGACAACAAATATTTAAACAAAAAAAAATGAAAATCATATCAGAAAAATCAAATGCTTAAGTTTCAAGTGGCCCAGCTACGTTCACGAACACTCAGACAAGCCTTTAGGGTGTAATTAGCGACATAAAAAATTGAGCGCTTTACGGACATAAAAAAAGTAATGAAATATGCACGCCTCATTTTTACACAAATTGTCCCGACACTCAGTATTACGGCTCTATTAAGAAAAATTACTGCCCTTTTGGTTTTAATAGCGCTTTTATTTGCTGTCAAGAATGTTTTTTTTTGTCTTGAAAGCTGTGATTTTAAGTGGTAGTATTTTTTTAAATAAGTTGGTAGGTATGTGGTTTTAAATGCATAGGTAAATCACAGAAAGAAATCTATAATACTGATAACAAAAAACATTTGGTGTAGTGAATAGGTGTGGTAGGTACTTAAGTTATTTAATTAATTAGAAATATGTAATTTTAACTGGTTTCACATGTTGTACTGCAACATAGTTAGGTACTACATACACATATCGATTGTGAGTATTTAATAAATAAGTAAACAAATCTCCGATCCCCATAAATTCTTGTGGGTATCGAATATACTTTACTTCCAAAAAACAAACAAAGGAAAATGAGTTAAAAATGAACAAAACAAAATAAAATAAAAAAGAACGTCAAAACAATGTAGGGTGCCCATCATCAAAAAAATATTAAGGACACATCATTGCGCAACACAAAAAAAATCGGTCAGTAAGGCACAGGGAAACGAGTCGCCGTATTTTTTCTTTATTTATAAAAGGCGACCTAAAAAAAGAATGAAGTCAAGTTCAGTATGCGTCATTCACTCATTCGGTTACGTTGTACCTACGTGTCTTTTTATTTTTTTATTGTGATCTGCTCAGTGGGTGTACTCAGGGACTTGCGTTTTCATTGAGGATCTGCGATTGTGTGAGATATGTGTGACGTGTTTTAAATAATGATGAAGAGTTTTTATGGGTTTTGATTATACTGATTAAATTATTGGTTCGGTCAATAAATTATTTTTTTAATTGTAAGTGGAATACAGCGATTTTTCTTAGGCCATGTTAGTCAAAGACCTAGTCAGAATAATTTATGACGTTGGTTTCTAGTATTTAAACAACTGGCTTACGAATATCGTCGAGTTAAAAAATATCTTATTTGCCCGAGTATGACAATAATTGAAATATCTAATTAGCGTTAAGTCAACAACCAAAAAAAAACAAACATCCAATGCAACAAAGCGTTAAATTGTCAACAACCTGTCCACCTAATTAAAAAGCACACCCACAATAATTACCACTTAATCAACTAACAACTTTCACACATGTTTTAATTCAGAAATGAAAAACACACTAGTGTAAAAAGCTATTATAAACCGCAATACAGCAGGTGTCAAACCAATCATTATCAACTTATCGCGTAGTGGACACTGCAATTAGTAAACATATCGCAGAGGGTGGTATGACAATTAAAAAAATTATAAAATTACACTGTTTTTCTGGTAATTAGTGACTAATGTCAGTCGATAAACGAGCCCTGTAATTTTAGAAATGCAAAATGGTTTTGCTGCTAAGGGAAAAGAAGGTTTTCAATGCAATTTTACTGATAAATAGATAGGTTAGAAAAACTTTGTTTTGAGTCGAATTTTTAAGTTTAAAATGTAAAAGTATGAAGCATTTCAACAGTTTACATGACATATAAGGCGAGAGCGGCGGACGACATTATTGCCATCGCGGGTAGAACCTGGATGAGGATGGCCCAGGAACCTGGGAATTGGCACAAGAGAAGAGAGGCCTATGCTCAGCAGTCGTCGGGCTGTGGATGTTGACGATGATTAGGATTGAGTTCCAAACTGTGCAAACTAAGTTTTTTGGGAATACGTTATTGCATATTTTATCATTCTTATTAACAAACAGACGCCCTTTCTAATCAATGGCCTTCTGTAATGATCAGTCAATTGAATAATTTCCAAAGAATCTAAGTTTATATTTTCTACCTTCGATTACTATTAAAGGTCATACATACTACTATATCAGTAATGCTTGTTAGATTAAAGAAAATGAATCGTACAAACAAACATGATTGTTTTTAGAAATTTTGTTATCAGTCGCCTAATGACGAAATCACGACGTCCTTATTTTAATATTGTTTCTCATACAAGACATTATGTAATAATAAGATTGCTTTAAGATGCAAAAACGATGTTTTGCTGATGTTGCTTTTTGGGTGTTATAAAGTTAGTTTTTAATTTATTACATAGCTTTATCATTCAGATCGGGTCAGCTACCAGCCCAGGTAGGCTGGAAGCTGACCCAATCTGAATGCAGAAGAACCACTTTGTTCCATGAAGCAACTGCCTGTCTGACCTTCACAACCCAGGTCCAGGATAAAACGATCATGAAACACTTATTAAACTAAACAGATTCAACGAAACAAAAAAACACATTAATTTGAATTTTGAGTAAGCATACATCGTATTGATCCACATAAATATTTCTCATAAGATTTACGATACAAATAAAGCATTAATAAATTTACAAACACAAGAAGTCGGTTTTATAAGAAATATGAATTTTTATAAGAAGTATTTATCGATTCAAGGTAACAATTACTCATTCGTATCAGCTCTGTGACTCTTTCTTTAAATAAAACCAACCTTGGACAAGAAAGTACTCGTAAACAATGAATAAAAAACATAAATATAACTACCAACTGTTTATTTTAAAAGGGTTCCAAGCATTTATAATTTGTAATGTCATGATTTTTCAAAAATTCGTCGTGAATATGCAAAAAATGAAAATGGTGCCATTGAAATATCTTACTGAAGAATCACTACAAAAAGGATCGATTCCAAGACCTATACAAATTCAATTATTTTATGAGATTGCCATTAGTTAGAACGCTGGTTAAAACCACAGCCTAAATACAAGAGTCAACAAAGGTTACAGAAATGCATAAAGTAACTCTATGTAATAATAAGCTGTCCGCCTCTTAGCTAGCATTTAATACAGAAACAGTATTTGACCTAGAGTGGGTAGTTTCTTTCCTAGTTTCAAAGCCATATTAATACCGGCCTGTAATAGTCCCATTACTCCAATACCTTATAACTATATTGGGGTTGGCTTCCAGTATAACAGGATGCAGCTGAATACCAGTATTTTAAGTGGAGCGACTGCCAGTCGGACCTCCACAAGCCCAGTATAGTCCTCCTGACTGATGATTCCGATGGGACGGCAACCCGAAACGACTGGAGAAAGATCTGGCGCAGGACCAAGGGCTAGGTACTTTCCGAGGCACAGGGGTGTCACACCTCTAACTTCCAAACTGTCACTGGGAAATTCCTATTGGAAAAACCCAATTACACTATTTTTGCCCGACGTGGGAATCAAAACTAGGACTCCATGCTCGGCAGCCGCACTTGCAACCGCGATTACAACTCAGTAACTAGGTAAAGATATCCCTTGGTAAGATTGGTGTCAGATTTTTCAGCCGAGGTCAACGGTTAAGCCGTTAACCGCGTGCTTTCCTAACCACGGGCGTCTTGATATTGAATGTATGGTCACTTATCCATCGATCGATTTAGGAGTGCTCAATCTGTAACATCAACCCATGTGCCTATTTAGCCACAAGCTCCTCTTTGCACTCGATATTTGGATTTTTTGTCATTTTTTATTCATCATCATCGTCATCATATCAGCCGAAAGACGTCCACGACTGGACATAGGCCTCCTCCAAGTATCGCCACTACAACCGGTCCTGTGCGTCTCGTATCCATTGGCTACCCGCGACCCTCACCAGGTCATCGGTTCACCTTGTGGGAGGCCTTTCAACGTTGCGTCTTCCGGTATGCGGTTGCCACTCTAGAACTTTTCGGCCCCATCGATCTTTATTACTGAGATGTAAAACGCTTAAACGCAAGCTTTTTGGTCTCAAAATGCAGCAAGTATTAGAGACAACACCCACGTGTGAGAAATATAATGTTATATTAATGAAGTGACTAATAGACGTGTCGAGCATTGCACAAGATATTGTTCAAATAGCTGAAGTAAGTGTCAAAGCTCTCTGTAATGAGGGGGACGAAATCTAAGTTATGACGTTTTTATGATGATGCGGAGTAATTTTTTTGTCAAACTAACAGTAAGGAATGGTTAGGTTTCGAAATAAATTTACTCATTGCCTTAAATCATGCCTTTATTCCCGAAATAGTAATGGGAAAATTTACCCATGGTACACCTACATCTTGATGGTTATAAGTGTATTGTGCAATGTCTTCGACACGTACTTACTTGTACATTTAGTATGTTCTGTTCCCACAAAACCACGTGAGGTTGGTATATTAATATCTACAGGCCAAAAAGTTAGCCAAAGGAATACCGGCAGGCGAACTTCTAGACATAGCTTCAAGTTGGAAGACGACTGGACTTAGGTATAGTAAAATCTTAAAGAATATCAGAAACAAAAACTAACATTATAACCATGAAAAAATATTAATTTCAGACTAAAGTATGATTCAAAGATAGAACAAGTCGATGGATGCATAGTGTGAAAGACGATATGGCTAGAAACGATGTGTTACAAACTATTGAGATGACATAACGGCAAGAATCAAAGAAGGAAACATGCTGCACCGACCCCAAATAAATGAGATAACGGCAGAAGGATAGGAGTATGATGGCAATAAATCCTAACACATAGATCAAACTATCAACTATATTATACAAAACCGGTATAATTATAACAACACTAGCGTTTGCCTGCGACTTTGTACGCGCATATCCCGTATTTTCCCGTTCCCGTAAGAATTTCGGGATTTCCACAAGGAACCTCATTTTAGCTTTCTACGACCAGTAGTTTCGGTTGTGCGTTGTCTGTCAGTAACGGAATAATTTTATATAGATTGATTGGGTTCTTCAAACCAGTATTCTTACTAAGATCAATAGTCTTTTTCAACACAATGAATGCCAAGATTTGGTCCTAAAATTCTTGATTATACATTTCTGAGAAACAATACTCCAAGGCTAACCTTCAGAACTTACTGAACCCTATCGATACAGTCTTCCTTATCACGAGGAACCTCGAACCGGCCTTGAGTGAAGAAGGAGTGTGTTCAAGCGTTTATCGCTATGTGTTTGATATAATGATTACCTACTTATTATGAAAGATGGCCGTCTGTGCAGAAAACATGCATTTATATGCGGTGACATAAAATTACACGGTTTTTGTCGCAGTTAGAATGTGCGTTGTTATAAGTAGTGTATCTTTGATACTTGGGTATGAATTAATATGATGTAGTATTGTGCAAGTTAAATGCATTTAATTTTACAGTCATTGCAATTAATAAACAATAGGTGTGGCTAAATAAAAAGAGCCACACGGGTCGATCAACTCTCAAGATTTTGGATGGACCACAGATATATTTGAATAAGGACAGAAAATACACAAGATATTAGGTAGGCTATTAAACCTTGAAAGGCTACAAAAGATAAACAAGAAAAAGCAATTTTATTTCAGAAAGTCACAATCACTGAGAAAGCGACATGCATCAATAAAAGATTTTACTAGTTAGTAGTTATTATAAATAGTAGTTATATTTTACTAGCTAAGTTACCTTTTCTTATATTTTAATTGAAATTACAAATGTGACTATTCATTATATAGATTAGATTTTCTATTTTCCAAGTATTTTGATTTCATATTTTATTTATTGATAAACGAAATCTCAAACTAACATAGAAACAAAAATAATTTATCTCCTTTCGTTCAGTCCATTCAAAAGCTGAAAAAGATTGCCCTGTGAGATAAAACTATACATTTTTATATTTTCATAAAATGTTTGTTCTGTCCTATGAAGAGATTATACCACTCATTGTACATCTGTTTCATAAAAGTTTCCTCCTGTGCTCATTGCGTGTACAATAAAGTACATAATAATAAACAAAACCTAACTTGTTACGACTAAACAATACTCTATCTCGTACAAGCTCTAAAAAAACAATCAATGCCTCAATTCCCAACACTATACACAAATCATCTTCTATCTCTTTTTCTCTCACAAGAGTGAAAGAGTCAGCGAACGAGCTAGTTTAGATAGTTGTTAAGATATCGCTATCGCTGCCGCCCACGGGAATGTCCGCGGTCAACCGACAGTGTGGACTTCCTACTCCAATGCGTGTTGCGAATACATTGGGAATTTTTATTTATTGTCCGTGTTTATTTTGCCGTGTGGTCTTAGGAGTTGACCGGGGTATGTTGTGGGCCAGCCGGGGATTGCGGAAGTCGCTTACGTTCCCGCGATCCCCGGCGTAGGTGGAAGATGGAACACCGGGGTGGTTTTAGTCAGTAAGAGTCTGACAGACCCCTCCACCCGCCCCAGGGTGGAGGATTTCCATGAGGATTTCCCCCCGAGATCAAAAAAAAAAAAAAAAAAAAAAAGGGTATGTTGTGGGCGTTGGGAAAAAGCTGATATGTTTTAAAGTTAAAAAGATTAGAAAATCTGTAGGTACCTATAGTAGGCTGTAGAGAAGATAATATCAGAAATGGAAATAAAGCAAAGTCGCCTTTATTAGGGATGTTGCCTGGGTTAAAAAAAAAATAGTATACCTATTTAGTCCGTCAGTTAGGTTATCGAAAAATATGCATACGTATTTTTTTATTTTATCAAAGCAATAAAAATTTACGAAGATTAACGCAACAAACATAAGGAGTGGGGGCTTGTAACGTCACTTTCCAGTAAAAAGTGTACTGGTAAGTGACGTCACACGAGTTTTCAGCGCACTGTATCGTCTTAATTTATTGTTTACGTGAAAAAAGAAAAATTACAAGGCCAATATTTTTTGGAAATCTATCTACTAGATGACTAATTAGATTTTTTTAGTCATATACCCTATGGATGACCAAGGTGATACATATTTTTTTTCCTATCGTAAAATCTACAAAGAAATAGTCAAAAGTACTTTATTGGATTGTTTTCTGCCGCCTACTACTACTTGACATACAAATAAATTGAAAAGTGTGAATCGGAGATTTACGTTTCAAACATGGTATTTTCGACTATATTTTTAACACGTATTATAATTACGTGTAAAAATTAGTTAGATAAGGGTATGATGGGGCTGATGTACCTTTGTAAGGTAAAAGCCTCTTAATTAATAAAGATTTAAAAAAAAAATTGTGCCTGAGAAATTACTGCAGTGTGTGCAGGTTAATAACCTATTCTGCTAACATGAACATAAACAAAATGCTATTAACATGTAAAATGGAAAGAAGTCGATTATAAAAGACATTCTTTAATCCATTCTGGAGATAGAAAAGTATTTATATCAATCAACTATATTGGGGTCGACTACCAGTCTAACCGGATTCAGCTGAATACCAGTATTTTACGTCGAGCAGCTGCCTACCAGACCTCCACAACCCATTAATTGGGTAACACGGTACTTCTTAACAATACTGGTGTCAGATTTTCTGGCTTCTGACAATCCGTAACAACAGTCAAAGAGACAAATCACAGCCGGGAACAACGGCTTAACGTACTTTTTGAGGCACGGAGGAATCTCGATATGTTAAGATGGTCACCCATCCACAGACGGACCTCGTCAAGCGTTGCTAAACCTTGAAGATCGATCCGTGCGGCTGTTGTAATTTAGCTAAGAGCTTTTGAATATATCACACTGTTGGACAAAAACCACTAACGAAGATTCAAACATTGCAACAACCATCATACCTATACAAAATGTATTTCTTTACCATCACCAAGAAAAATATTGCTGTCTATTTTCGGGACGTAATTTTTGTATTCCACTGAAAGAGACAGAAGATTATATTCAACCTATTTACTTAGGTTACTCTCACGGCTACAAGTTCTCAATTAACAGTAATACGAACACACTGACTCATCAATTCATACAGTACTCATCTATAACAGTTACTTGTAAAAAAACAAGTAAGTAGAGCTGTGTCATTTGGTAGCCAAAGCACATCCTTATGCCAAAGAAATGTTTATAATGCTAATATTCTTTTGAAGATAAGCATATCTTTCAGTAATGCTTGTTTGTACTGTCCTATATTTCTTTGATTAACGCTACATCCCTTTCTGTTAGGAAATATTGATAGATGTCGTATAGACAACATACCGAGACTCGTCAATGCTTCGGAAAGAATACTAACGGCCGGTTTTAATAACGTATCTACCTTTAACCAACTGTCAAATTAGCTACCAATAGTAGCTGAAACGTCATGTTTGATAAGTTATTGAAACCGGCCGTAAGCCGTCGGTCCCGGCTGTCATTTGTAGCTATTTTAAAGGTTGTTACTGGTAGTCAGCAGCCAGAAAATCTGACACCAGTCTTACCTTTCGTGTTACTCAGCTGCTGGTTTTTGTAGGTTCTATAGGCAATCATCATCTGCCTAGCCTTTTCCCAACTATATTGGAGTCGGCTTCCAGTCAAACCGGATTCAGCTGACTACCAGTATTTTACGTGGAGCGGCTGCCTACCAGGCCTCCACAACCCAGTAACTGGGTCACACGGTACTTTGTGGCATGACTGGTGTCAGATTTTCTGGCTTCTGACAATCAGTAACGAATGCCAAAGATCTACAAATGACAGCCGGGACCAACGGCTACTAAACGTGCTCTCCGGCACGGAGGAATCTCGGTATGTTGAGATGGTCAACCATCCGCAGACCGACCTCGGCCACCTAGAGAATCGACCCGTGCGGCTGTTATTCTCGTGGCTACGATGTCCTACAGGCAATCGCTTCATGTTAAGTATTATTATTCAGCAGAATGCCGTTGAAGCCAACCTAAGATAATAGGGAAACGGCTAGATAAACTAATTTTTGAATGTTAAATAAACTATACAGCATACCAATTGAACGAATCTAATCTTCGATGATACGAAAGTAAGCATAAAACTGCGCGTAAAACGAGCATGGCCGATTGTGAAAACGACAATCTCCCACAAATGATTTCTCACTGGAAAAACTCTAAAACAACAAAAAACTTCCCAAGCGAAAACAACATTTTTTCCTAATTGACACTCCGCTGTTTTACCTTCAAGCATTGTCCCTACGAAGCGAGGCAGGACCAATAAAAAAAGAATAAAAGCCGCCAGTGGGCATCGGTACTGACCTATGTCAACAAAACAGAGCGAGAGACTTCTGTGTGTGTTAAAGTGTAAACGTATGTGTATGTGTGTAAAGTGTGTATAGACTTCGCAAGAGTATAGAATGTGTAAAAGAATGCATTTTTTGTTTTGCGTCTAAGGTTGTTGGAATGTAAGGTTTTTGTGCTGTGGAATGAACATTTGTGCTGCTGATGGTGTTTTTCTTGTGGTTTACAAATGGTTATTTGGAGAGAAAAATGTGAAAGTTTAATGGTTGTAAAATTAAATTCCTGGGGGTTTTTTGGACATGACTGAAACTACTGACAACAATATATAAATGTTTAAGAATATAGAGTTTAATAATAGATAATAAAGCTTTACGTATAGAGCTAAACTGATGTATATTTGATTTGTATTCTAAATAATATTTAAACCAAAACGACAAGCGTTATACTGATTTATTCTTATTCATTTACTTGTTTCAAAAATACATTGATAGAATTATATTTTTGACACATCAAGTCATTCATCAAGTTGTTACTTAATTGACTAACACTGAAACAAGACCAACTCAAATACCACAAGTTTTGGTTCTACAAAGTTGGTACCTAAAAAGTACCATCACAAATAATTATTTTGTCAGGACCGCCACATCTGTAGCCAATCTAGTCTACAACTGAAGTGCTAACAACGAGACAATGACAGGCGCATTCAGATAACCTCATTTCTTTCTGCGATAGCACACACACATACATACAGACACAATTGACACACACTACGAAACAAACGGCTGCGACTATCGGGATGAAATCTGAGAACGCCATTTAAAAATAATGAGATTTTTTCTGAAATTAGTTTTTGAAGTGTTATTCTTTTAAGTGAATGTAGGATTTGTTTTCTTTGTTAGTGGATTTGGCTGTATAAGATATTTAAACACTTTTTTGTATAATAGGTAGGTCATAAATATACTTAAGTATTAAATATAATGGTTTGGAACCTTGAACCTAACAACAATAAAGCCAAACTATTTGGATTTTTACTATATTACGATTTTTCACGAAGCAATGTTATTCCGTAAGGGTTAAAAACGACGAGTTTCAAAAATGATAAGAAATACTGTATTAAATTTTATTATTTAAGAACTCAAAATCTATGTCAAAAATAACATTATAAATGGAAAATAAAATTTCAAGAAAAATAACACTTAATTGCAAAAGAATATTCACTAAAACACAAGTTACTAAAATTTCAAACGTTCATAAAGTCAAACAACAATATATTACAAATTAAAATATATTACAAATTACAATTAAGATAAAATTTCACGAAATTACAGCTCCTTAATCGAATGCAATGATTTTACCACAACAATAAATGCTCAATAAAAATTATATTTCTGCCACGGGTGTGTGCAATGAGCATTCTGTCTTCAGTCTCACACGTGTGAAATATGAATGTACATATGTGTGTGTATGAACGATGATGCAATACCTAATCGTGTTTATCGGAGAAATGACGACGCGTTGCGCATTTTTTATTGTGTTATGTAACGACGTATGTATGTGTTATTACTATTAGACGTTTTGTAATTAACTGACTTTATTGTATAGAATATAAGGTTATTGTTTAGATGTTATTGTCTATGGGATTTGTTTTAGTATTTACGATGTATTATAAGATTCTTGCGGCTTGTGTGGTGGCTCGAAGAATGGGGCAACAAAAGATTTATTTTCCGTCTTGTGTGTTAATTATAACGATTAAATGATTGAAGGTGTTCCGGCTAAGTTTTGTTTTAATATGCTAAAAAAAAACTGTCTAGTAATTGAGTTATTTTATGTTTTCCATGGCTTGCTTAAAAGCAGATTAGCAGAACTTTTAGGTATAATTATATTGTTTTTTATCGCCATTTCCTCACGTAACTTTTATCAAATTAGGGATTGCACGAAAAACGCTATAAACATAATTAATAGATGTTCAGTCTAAATGTGTATAATTATTTCGTAATCACAGACTGCATAATAAACAAAATAACAGCACATTAATCACCTATCAGGGACCTTCGAGCAATAAAAGTATAAACAAAGTATTAATAAAATTGCGTAGCGATACTGTCAACATCTTTCTGTTAAAAATGCAAGGCTAACGCACCTTCAGGGCTAAATGATAAGGATGACAAAGACCACTATCACTACGAAGAAAATTACTTGGCAGAGTAACAAACTGGTTCACCTTGATTCTTTTTTTAAAAAGAGTTTTGTACAAAATAATTTGAAAAAAAGAACATTTTTTTGTTACATTTTTTGTAAATAGAATGTTTATGTTTTGTCACAAACGGAAAAATAGCTTTTTCTTATTTTTTGAAAACAAAAAAAAATCAGGAAACCAGACAAACTAACCATGAAAAATTTGCAAGAACTCAAAGACAGTTTGTTTTTTTTTTAAACCCTGTTATAGAAAAACAAATCCTCCCTATTGGGCAGTTCTGACAAAATAATTTAACAATAAGCTATTTAGCATCATATTTGCCAACTCAACCTCATCACAAAACAAACACCATACCAAAGAAATAAAACATATTAAAAAAATCCAACACTTAATTTTCTCATACATTTCCAACAATAAAATATCAGGAACACAAGGTTTCCCGGCACAACACTATTGTACTTTCAAAAGGACAAAGTAATGTTCATACAGTATTCATGCGCGTGCCAGGTCACGATCACGGACATCGAACTTGCATTTTTAAATCGATTACACCACAATGGGTGCGCGGAATCGAATCCATTTTTTTAAACTTGTGCGTTTCCTTTTCCGATTGTATTCGTAATTAATCGAATTGTGTGTTAATAGTTTTTTCTTTCAATGTCATTTCTTTTTTAATTGATTGTGTAATGTTTGTCTTTTCAAGAGAAATATAATGCAAGTGGATGAAAAATAATACAGCAAAAAAATGTAATGGTCTCAGTTTATGAACCAATAAATTTTATAAGCCGGAAATAATAAGTTATAGCTAATAACCCGACTAACATCACAGCTCTAAATAACGCAAATATCCAACTAAACCCTCAAAATCCCGATAAATCGTGCAAAGAGGAAGATAACGTAATAAAATCGCCATATACGTCCACTGCCGTCCACGTGTCGGCCCATAATAAAAATAAATGGTCTCTGCAAAACGAGAGAGTTCGCTCACCTCCCTAACCTAAGACAAGAGTTTGCGCTTACGCATCACACACACACGCGCGTTTGTAGGTCGCCACACGTATGCGCACGAGTCGCACGCACACAGCCACGCCACGCCCACAACCAAGAGGGGCGCGTGCTCCGAACAAGTTTAGACAAACGGAAGAAATATTATTCTCTTTTTAGGTACAGCATTTGCTCATTCTATTCTTGAAATATGTATTTTTATGGCTTTCTTTTTGTCGTTTGAAATAGGAATAGAAATTGTCGGTGTCAGTTTTTTATTGTTATTGTTTTGTAGTTTCTCGATAATAATCGTATTTCAGTATTTTTGTCATGTTTTGTTGCGATTGAGTCAGAGAAAAATAATAGTATTTTTCTTTTCAATTCAGTTTCATTGAAAACGATAAGAAAATCCATTTTTAAAATTAATTTGTAAATGCGCAATTCTATGACTCAAGATGTCTTAACTAAAAAAAAGTAACTAAAACGTAATAAACGATTTTCCTTAGGTAAGAAAACATTTTCACACTTCCGTTAATGCTGATTACTACAAAACTTTCGACCTATTTACTGCTAAAAGTGTCGTTTATACAATATTAAATTACAGGTATGTACTACAAAATACCGATAAATGTTGTTTATTTAACAAAAAACCGATACCGTAACTTTTTGCGTGCGTTGCTCTTTGCGATTTTTTCGTGTGTGAGTGCGCAGACTCTTGACCTACGACAACAACGTGAGTGTGTGCGTGTGAGTGGGTTGCGTAATTTTTTCAGTGAGTTGTGAGTTATTGTACAAAAAAAGTGTGTTAAGTTACATTGTCATTGTAATTCAATATGTTTATTGGAAGTTGTTGCTTTTGCAGTTTGGCGGTTTATTGAATGGGTATTTTTTTATTGAGATGTTGTAAATATTTATTAGATTTGTATTTGATTACAACGCAAATTGTAATGCACGAACGACATTTGAATGCTAGTGGATTTTTATTTGCTTAGTAAGTACTTTATCAACTAAAGTAGTTGTTAAACGTTATGCTTAAGATCTTTTAAAACGTTGACTTGTGGTTTATTGACTCTAAGATGGATATGAACGGCCGTCAAGTTTCAGGGTCTTTTGAATCACTATTTACTTAAGGAAATTTAAATTTTTACCTTAAAAAATATTCTTGCTTCGAAAAAAAATGGTCAAGTAGGCACTTATTTCCTCAAAAGCAAAAAAATAACAAATAGGTATCCTCTCTTTGTAGAAAATACTTACAAAAAACTTTTGGAAGGAGTAGGTATTTCGTTGTTTCAGAGAAATATCATAATAATTATATCTTTATAACAACGTCTGAGTCATGCAGACAAGTAGTACAAAAGAAGTTTATTTTTAAGATCTGAGCACAAAGTGCCTTTTGCTGCACGAGTTTGAAATAATTAAATTTTTATTCACTCAAACTATATTGAAGCTTTGAAAAAGTTTCTGCGATGTTGTTTTTGTGAAAGGGTACAATGATTGTTGTTTTCTTTTTAAGTGTAGCTACAACGAATAATTAGAACCTATAAAATATTAGAGTGAATTAAGAAAAAAATATATGAATAGTTACCCTTTAGGAATTTCGCTGTTGTGTGATAATTTAGTTAAAAATGTTTTTTGTATTAAATGTAGGTATCTTCCACGAATAATAGATAATGATTGAAGTTAAGAAAGAATAATATAAAGAGCTGTTTTTCTATGCGTAAGACGCGACTACCGTTTGATAATTAGGTAAGTAAAAATGTTCTGTTTTATACTAAATAGAAATTAAGAAAGACATGCTTGTTTCTTTTTCTTTACGCATTAGACGATCATTGGACAATTTAATAAAAATCCTTCTTAAAAAAACACATTTACGTTTACTTACGTACAAACTAAAAATGCGATTAAAGTATATGGGAAATGTATTTACCTACCTAATAACTTATTAGAAAGAAAAAAAAAATAGATACTAGTATATATTACTCTGCAGTAGTATTAGGCAAAGAGTAGAGACTTTCTGTTAGGTACAGAAAAATATTAAAATACCATTATACTCTGAAGTAGTATGTAATCGCATTATGCAATTGTCTTCGCCATTTTATTTTCTACACTCGTAACGGCAAATCTATCATACTTCAAATCATAAGTTTGAATAGAAATGAGAAAGTAAGGGAAATCTTACTTTAAGTTATTGTATTTTACGTTTCCTTATTTTTTTACGGTTTTTGTTTTATTATTGCATTATATTTTACAGATGTAACACTGGTTGCAATCTGATTTTAATTCCTGTCATATTTTTTTTTTCTTTTTGAATTAAGAATGTGTTCTCACATAATCCGAAAGGAACATTGTCTCATTCATTGTGTTAGTATAAGAATGTTAAGTTAACTAAACCCGACGGGATCAGAGCTGCATTTCGCGAATTATATCATTGAAACTTCTTATAAAACAGAAATCTTGTTACCCTAAAACATTTTTACTTTTATTTTTTGAATACCTACTTCATTTAATGGGCAGCTTATAAAAACTGTACACTTATTTAATTCGATTTCGATTTATTGCAAAAATAATAAACTAATAACGTTTTCAAATATTTGAAGAACTACGCAGAAACGAATAAGTACTAAAAACTTAAAAAAAAACGCAATAACAGTGACGTTTTAATTAATAAAGAGTTCACATTAAATGAGAAAATCAAACATAAACTGTGAATAAACAAAAAGGTGGCTGCTAAAAGCTAAAAGCTTTACTTTCCAACATTCCGAAGTGAGGAAAAAAGACCACCTAAATGTCAAACTGACTTTTACCGCTTTGCACTTTGGTTTAGGTCACTTTCTCTAAGCAAAGACTTAAGTTAAACCAAGTAAACAAGTCTATATCAACTGTTACTTAAACTTTTACTTATCTAATTAAGTTGGGGTAACCGGGTGACAAACGTAATACTTTAGAAAATATGTTTTTTTCTTTTTGCACAAAAATTGCAAAAAATTGTGGAATTAATATTTTGTACTTAACAACTTAAACATAAAATGTACTTTCTCAAGCTAAGGAAAAACTAATTTGCAGTAAAACTATCATAATTGACATTATAAAGTTTCTTAAAAAGCTCGGCTATCGATTCCTCGATTTTTTTTCTCCAATTTAATAGTAAACTTTCACAAATCTATCAAGTTTAAAAGCAACGTCAATTTAAATAAATGCTGGTGATTTTTCCCATTTTATTTTACTTGCAAATACCATTAAGATACACAGGAATGTTACCGGAATCTATTGTTTATCTACTCGTTGAGCGGGCTATAAATCGGAAACTAGTTCGCGGAATTACGCAACAAGCTCTTAGAGTCTATTACAATAATAAAAATAAAATACCTGCATTGAAATTCTATCGATTTATATCCAAATTGATTCCTTAAACTCATTGCACAATTGTCAATCACTCACAAAACGAAAAAAAAAAAACAAAACAGAAAAATAAATCGAAACGTCACTTCGTTATGTCACATTAGTTTTTTTACACGCAATGGTATAAAGTTCATTCAGCCTAAAACTTTTTTCGCGATTTTTTCAACGCGAAATGTGTGTGTTTACGTCAACATGTATTTTTCAAATGTAAGTGTGCGGCAAAAAAATGGTTGTGCTCGACTCCGGCCGTGGGCGTTCTGTTATAAGTACTATAGTTATAGTAGGCACGGCATGGCATCGTAATGCACTTATGTGTACTTGCTAACTTTTTTATTATAGTCTGTTATATCCGAGCGGTTCCTTAGTTTGAGTCAAACGCAAGTGAAATACTTCTTGGTGCTTGCATTATTACGTAATACATTTTTTTTTTGTTTTATTTAATCGTTTTACTTTTGTTTCTTCGATACAAATAGTGATAGTGTTTGAAAACTCAACCGCTCTTATCTTGTTAATAATAATTATCCAGTTATAAGTATGTCAGTAAAACAGATTATTCATTACAGTAACAACTCGGCCATCGCTTTCGAATATAACAATTGCTATTCGCATTCCTTACTGCATTTAATTTGAAATACCTTAAGACAACCTTAAAATAATTATGGGCAGACTACTACGTAGTACATAAAAAGAGAAACATCAAATCTTGTAAACTATAGATTTTCTATCACTTAATTTTTTATTTAGAACTACGTATGTTATCTCCAACTTGGTATTTGTCATTAAGTATTCTTCAAAAAAATAAATAAAACAAAATGATAGCTTCTCCTTTACAATTAATTGAAAATAGAGCAAAATATTTTAATATACATGATTATTGCAATTGATTAAAGTTTTATTTTATCAAGTATCAAGATTGTTCTGTGACACATTTCTCGACAGCATACAGTTGGTACAGAATGAGCTAAGTTTTTATTGCGGCGTATGCTCGCATGCCATCAATGCTTTTGTCAGATTCGTTTTAGCATATCACAGCCGCGTCGGCTGGTTCTATTATTCTTTCATGAGATTCACTGACAATTTTTTCTTTTGCAGAAACAAATTTTAGTCTCTTTGATTCATTCTATTTACAGTTTTTTGCAGCTTCTCAATCATTTAATCGTTTCACTAAATAAATAAAAAACAGTAATGAATATAGCTAGATTTTAATGAATGGATCTCTAAAAATTGCTTTGTTTTAGTCACCTATACAATTTACCTATTTAATATTATGCAATGCCATTTCACAATCTTATTACTGCCTGCTTAACTATTTTTTCTTGTATCTTTTTGCAAAAGGATCAAGACTTCGCCATCGCAGTAAGTGATAGTGTGTGAGAGAGAGGGAATGTCTGCAGTTTTTCATCGCGCGTTGTACGGAGAAGTTTTTTGCCGGATCGTTTTTATATCAGACCTTATTTGATGCTTTCTTGTAGGAAATATTTACTTTTTGCACTATCTCGGGGCCTATGCTGGTGGTCTTGATTGCGACCTGTTTTTATCTGTTTTTTTTCTAAGTTTTTAGCGTTTGAAGTTTAATTAAAACTTAGTTTTTCTCTCGCGAGGAAGATTTTTGTTTCTGATTGAAAAGTCGGTTTTGATTCTTGGAAGAAAAAAACTTTACTAACAGCTGTAAACAGAATTTGTAGTAGTTAAAACTTTTAATGGTTAAGAAGTTTGGTAAGTTGATCACTGATTATACAATACAGATTTTTTATTGTAAAGAGGACACTTCTGATGAAGAACTTCAAAAAGACTGCTGCGCTGGCATAGACTAAACGCGTGAAGTAAAAAACCAGGCTTTATGATGAACTGGGAATAGAGCTACGATGAATACTGTGATAGACAGAACTGATTGACTCCATTAAAACGATTGCACTACAAGACGTACGGCCATGCGCCACCGGTACCATGGTGGACATCCCACTCATACGCATAAAACGCTTTGAAAATACTTTCCTTGCGCGTACAGTTAAGGAGTGGAAGTCCCTGCCGGAGTTTTTGGTGTTTTTTGATAGCTACTACCTGGGAGTCTTTAAGTCAAGAGTGAATAGGTTACGCCTAGGCAAGCGTGCTGGAGCACGCTTGCCACCTGGACCTGGACCTGATGGTAAGCGATGATGTGGTCGAAGATGGATCTTCGACCACATCATCGCTTACCATCAGGTGAGATTTAAAAAAAAACATTGCGTAACGCACTGATACCTAAAAATATTTCTACACTATTTTGATACTTTGAGATGGGGTAATTTATTGGCTTAACTGCGTAATAATATATGTGGAATAATGCTAAATATGTACTAACGTTTGTTTTGAGTCTACCAAGATGTTTTTGCATCATCATTTGTGTTACAATTCAATGTGTAAGCACCCACGCTAGTGGAATTGTATGGATGTGCGTAGTATGTGATGTCGGTGATTATTTTAATTCTTTGGAAGCGATTTAGATCACGTCGGATTTTGGATTTGAAGCTTCTTCTGTAGAGTGGTATTCGGACATATTATGCGTTTATCTAAGCATAGTATGGAAAGGCTCATGATACTGGACTAGGTCGAAGAAACGCGCATATGAACACCGGAAAGAAAGATAGACGCTACAAAGACAGAGACTATTAGAGGCAGCATGTGAACAGAGCGGTTCACACTACAGAAGACCAAATCGTTTGGAGCCTCGTCCCATGTGGTTGCGATCCTCAGCAGTGACGACAAAGGAGAGAAGTGGAGTTGTGACTTGGGAACGTTTGATGACACTTCAGTAACTGAAGACTGTTTTTATCCCAGTTTCTCATTATCTTTAAATAGTATGAAACGAGGCCGATTTCTGTCTATTTCTTCTACTACTTCTAAACCACGAATTTAATCTGGAAAAATCTTTTACGATATTGTTCCGTTCGTCTTCTACGTATTCCATTTTAAAGCCATAGGTTGACTTTATTGGAAGCCAGAAAATCTGACTCCAGTCTTGCCCAGAGCTACCATGTTACCCAATTAATGGGTTGTGGAGGTCTGGTAGGCAGCCGCTCCACGTAAATCACTGGTATTCAGCTGAATCCAGTTTGACTGCAAGCCGACCCCAATATAGTTGGAAAAAGGTTTGGCAGATTAATCGTATGATGAATTTGACAATGAATGTTCTGTATGGGAGCAGACCCCATTATAGTTGGGAAAAGACTAGGCAGATGATGAAGTTGTCTTTATTAGAGAGAGAAACTGGATCGATATTAATAAAATTTAAAATAAAGATACCTCAACAAACATGACCTATGTTATTTCTTGTACTAAACATTATTTACGACGCAGCTATTTTTAACGAATCGATCGACAACATTTTATATTAGAGACTACGCAATATTATGTCTACAGTAGAGGACGGATATTGCTTATTAAGACAAAACTCTGCTCTATACATGCAACGACGCCTGGGTTTTACTCGATAATGCAATGTATGACAAAACTCTGACCATAGACTATGGAAGAATAATATAACATATAGAATGGCGGCGGCCATTGCTAGAGAAGGAAATTGTCAAAACATTCCATACACATCAAGCGAGTCAGTGAGTGTCAAAACATACCATATGAATGACTTCAATACAGGGCTGTTACAGAAGTATATGATCATATTAAAGGGTGGTCAATCAATCAATATTTATTTGCACAAACATGAGTACGATACATGCAACAAAAGTGTCGACATGCAAGAGATGTTAAAGTTATTCTAAAAAACAGATCATCACGTTTGCCTTTAACAATGGCATGCAAATATTAAATACAATTATTAATAACGTCACTGAGTCAAATTAATTCGAAAAAAAAAAACAACATGTAATCAGAACTGGTGGTGTACTGTAGCTGCTATACAGTAGAGAAAAAATATCAAAATATTTTTTTTTAACACAAAAAAGAATACTATTCCAGCAGTGTGATGCAGTTGGTGGCATTAATTTTAATTGAATCATAAATTCGAAAAGAATAAAATATTTTGGTATTGTTTCTCTATTCTATAGCAGATACAGAAAACCACCCTTAAACTAGACCACGCACATCTGCAACATTCTGTATAAGTGAGTGTCACCATTTACTCATAGAATTGACACCTGTGACAATTCTGACCATGTCTAATGACAGCCGAAACTTGTGCTAAGCTCATTTGCACGACTACGAAGATTATAAAAACTAGCTGTCATCCGCTGCTTAACCCTCGTGAAATTAGTAGGTACCTACTTGCAAACTATTTTTATAAATTATAGTTTATTTATTTTTCTGAAGAATTAGCTATATTACTGTAATATTTCATGTAGTTTTTGAGTGAAGGAGTAACGACAATTAGTAGGATGGCATCACTATTTGCTGCGCCTCTTTCTCTCTTTTTATTCTGTAAACATGTCGAAGTGAAGGCTTGGGTGAAGTGATCACGAGGTGAGCTGGTAATCCATAAAATCAAGATGCCACGTGATCACGAAGTGAGCTGTCATTCCATCTTGATTATATGGATTAACAGCTCACCTCGTGATCACTTCACCCAAGCCTTCAATTCGACATCTTCACAGAACCGACCAGCAGGTTGATTTCGTGATCTGTGACTGACAATTTAAATGACAAATATTGTCAACAGAAAAGGTAATTAGTAACAAAATAGCGTAAAATAAGATAATAACAAGTTTGGCATATCCTCGATCCTGTGTTATGAGTTATTAAAAATAATCGTCAAGATGGGATTGGCAAGAATGTTAAAGGGTTCATTACAATTTTATTTATTTGTAGGTATGTAACCTATCATCATATTTTATTAAAGGTTATTTAGTAATTAATGTCACTGGAAAATTGCAGACTCCGTAAGATTATAATAAATCTTTTTTAGATTATTATTTCTCGATATATTATGAAAAAATCGTTTTCTATAGAATAAATCCCAAAATATCCGTGGATTTAAAAAAAAATGGTTAACATTTCTAGGTGATAGTAACAATCTTTAATGGATTAAAGACTATTTATTTATTGCTCGGTATTTTATTAATTGCCATCAAAATAATAAATGTCAATGAAAGTCAGTTTTGGAGGAAATTGATGCAATTTTACATCAAAAAAACCTTCTTAGGTAGTTATAAAAAGGACGAAACAAGAGATATTATGTTTGTTAACCAATTCCTCCTCAACGGCTGTACAAAGGTACTGTACAAAACTAACTGCAACTCAATGAGGAACATTTATATCCCAGTAAGCAGTATCTTCGTTCCCGTAGAATAATTTTCGACAGTCACGCGTGAGAAGCCAGTGGCAAAATGTAGTAGCAAATAAATATATAGACACACTAATAAAGTACATATTTATCTATAAATTTATACTACATTATAATTCACAAACTTCACGAAACTTAAAAATTCATCAACAACCATTCGTAGCCACATCCTTTCCGACAATTTCCTGTGTCAATTGTTACCGTTTTACTATAATCACGGCGGAACTCTAAAAATTGTCCCCTAGGTACCTAGGTTACTTAGAACCCATCCAACCGATGAATGTCACAAATAAGGGGTTCCGTAATGATCACTTGTGGACTGCGGACCGATTATTGTCAATTTTGCTGTCGGTAAGTCCGCGTTTATTGCGTTTAGCTACGGAACCCGGTCGTCAGTTGGCTGCATTTTGATTTTTAAATTAGTTTGTTGATTTTGTAAATTGCTTTTTAATTAGTAGATACGTAAATACTTATTTTTTCTGAATTTGTGAGAAATTGTTGACTGTTAAACTATTGGATTTTCAGAGCGATGGTTGCGTGGGACATCACAAGCTAGATAGACCGACGAAAATTAAAAAGTAACTGGGATGGCCTGAATGCAGACAGCACAGGACCAAGTATTCATGCAGCTTCGGAAAGGCTGATGTCCAGCAATGGACACCAGATAGGTGAAGTTAAGAAGCACCAAAGACAATAATTACACATAAGAGTGTCTCAAAAACCTGCAGACTTAATTATAAAAAAATATAATCATATCGATACCAGAAATTTCAATTGACGTAAGGGACACTTACCCGAAATGCCAAATTGCCCCTACGATAATTAACGTAAGGTTCTTTTACGCAAAATGCCAAAATGTCCCTTACGTCAATTGATATTTCTGATATCGATATGCAAATTCTTAATTCGAATTTGATCTGCAAATTCTTAATTCAAATTTGAGCAGCAAAAACTCAAGCGTTGATTTGCAGGGCATGCTAAGGGGCATTTTCTATCAATTTAAATTGTTGACAAATCTATAATGTGTGCTAAACTAACTATGAAAACTGCTTCATATACAACGATACATTCAAGCTTGCGTCGATGCGTCAATGCGTCATAACTCAACACAGTGCTTCAAACGTCAAAGGCGACCCTCCCTAACCTAAAAAAACCCACCTTTATTTTTATCCATTTTCGCCAAGAACAGGAATAAACAAAAAAACATCAGGGGCAGAGCGAATAAGCTAAGAACCATTTGAGTCGAGAACAGAGAATGGTGTTCGTTAGTATCTTTTAATTTCAGCTAATTTTTATCTTCCAGCGACGACTCCTTTTTTACTGTGTAGCACAAGCCATTAGCTACGATCTACGAGGGAAGAGAGATCTTGATACTTTGAAGGAGCTTCTTGTCGAGTTTGAAATTGGAACTTAAGAATAACTCTAATTAAAATAAATAAGTAATAATATAATATGGATATGACACTGGGATTTCGGGATTTTAAATTATCTGACTGAAAGTAACGTTTAAAATTTATTTCGGTTTTGCCTAATCTTAGCTATGTAAAAAACGACCTAACTGACTTACCACCACGATTTGTTTCACGAAAGTTAAGGGAATAATCTAATTTTTATGCAGTTTATTCTAGTTTTATTTAAGTTCAGATATAACCCGCACACGAGTACCTCTAAAATCATAACCAACTTTAACAAGTATATTTTTTTGAATCCCAGTGTTAGTGAATCTCGGTATCTCAGGCATGTCCAATTGTTCATACTATGAAACCTTGTCGAAAGTACCAAAAATAACTCTGCCTACTCCGACAACTGCTGATAATAGCTATGGGTTTTTATAACTTTATGCAATCAAGATATTGATGTGATTCTTGAAGAAACACATGTATATTTTGTGGTCAAAGTTCAAAGTTCTTATGAGCAACCACAACTTAAACAAAACGGAATGTAAGAAGTGTTTTGTAGTTAGAACTGTCAATAAATTAATGTAGAAATCAATCGACTGGTGTTTCAAGATTGTCAGTACAAGACACATATTAGTGACTTCTTTTATATTTTTAACAAAGAACTATAACATGGAAAATATAGGTACAGATTGCGGTATAAATTAATGTGACATTACTTCGTTACGGTAATACAATTTATTATTTTATTTATTGTGGCGCTACACCTAAGTTCCTTGTTTAAAAATAACAAGAAAATGTTATGTTTTACTTTTAAACGGTCTACGGTATAATTTTATGGAGTTCTATGATCTGATTAAAATACCGGTCTTGTTCTTTGTATGTATGTAATCGAAACAAATTACTTTGGTATGTTTCAAATAAACGCTCATTAGCTGTTGTTGAGGCAGTCGGGTAAAAATATTTGAAACCTTTGCCGCGAAAACATAACTCAGAAAAAGTCGATTTTTTTTTATTTTTTATTTACTGGTAATAAAAATAGGTTTTCTATAAATTCGCCACCGAGCTAAGTCTACCACTAGTATTCAATATAGAGTTAAAAATAGGAAACCCGAGTCGTTTTAGTAGCAACAAAAAATACTGTCGTTATTTTAAAGAATTTCTTTAAGTTATTCCTCAGCAAGTATCAAAACCATGTCATCGTATATCCGTACTGAAGAAATCTAATTTTTGCCGAGTTTTTCTCTTATTCCGGCGGCCTCCAGAGGGCGGTGTTTTCCCGCCAATTTGTGTGTGCTTGTGAAAATTTAACCGTTGTCATGTCGCACCGTTTCACTTCATGTTAATGAAGTGTTATTTGTGAGCGTCTCCTGTTGGCCTTTTGTAGCTTTTTTTTCTGCTTTTTTATCTTTCAAATTTAGTTTTGTGTAAAATAAAAATGGCGGTTTACAATTTTTTATTCATATATTATGTAATAAGTCGTTTTTTTCATTAACATGGATGGTAAGCAATCCCTAAGATTAAAGTTATTAGTATGGATAAAACGTAACATTTTACGCGCCATCTTCATTAACAACTGTATTAAAAAATAATCGATAATAAAATATTCATCGCCGAAAAACGGGCAGGTGTCGTTTCTCCACAAAAAACGATGTTTTTACGACCACTAAGAAACTTTTCTAATAATGTCCCGAGTTAAGAGTGTCCTGCCGCTAATTGCGAAATAAATTTTCAAGTTTTAACCAAAAAACTCCTTCTCATGAGTTACGGGCGAAGGAAAAAAAGATTATGGCCGACGGTGAAAGAAAAATGTTCGTGGGAGTAAAGGGTCGTATTCATAGGCGATAATATAACTAGAATCTACGAAATTATTTAAGCGAGCCGTTCTTGTTTTTTATCAATAATCCCCACATAATCGAAAGTAAATATCGAATATTTATTGTCTACGTAAATGTTATCAATATAGAGATACTATGTTCTATTATTGAAATATTTTTTAAATGGATTTCCTATCTTTACTTTTATTTTGCGCGTGACATAGTGGACATAATACGCCATCGTCACAGTTTTTTGTACTGATCGATTTGTCCATAGAAATAAAGAACGACTCAAGTGCGTTTGTGGGGTCAAATATGTATAGGTACCTATAGAATAACTATTTCTAACATTGTAGCAAAAACCGGTTTCAAAAGTCTTAAAAGTTTCCATAAAATAAATGATTCGAAACGAAATCAAACCTTACTTGTGTGAAATCGGGACATGTGTATCAGTGATTTTAATAGAAAATTAATGGGAATGTCTGTACGTTTGAAACTTATAAAGCTTAACAAGCCGTTATTATTAATAGTAACTACTATTATATTGAAACGGTTACACGTGCTATTATGACAGTAGGACTTCAAACAAAATATTATTAACGTCAAATATGTAATAATATTTATGGGAAATCGTTTACAAAAACCTAATATGGTATAAATGTTTTCAGTTACATAATTCAATAGGAAGATAGTTTATTTTGCGATCAAAGCTAGATTCTTTGTTGTTTTAACTGACTAATACATTTTTTATTTTATTAAAGTGTAAATTAAGCATTGTGAGAGTAAAAATAAATTATAATTGATGTATTTTAAAATAATATGAAACTTTGACAGTCCCGCTGCAGGCCAAAGCGCTCATCTTATACAAAAAACAAATTATTGTTGATTCAATTCACTGTATGTTGTTTTATTGATCACAAAAATACTGTTATATTTCAATTTTAAAATTGTAATTAAAGCTTTAGAAAAAGATTTATAAATTCAAGAGTCAAAACAATCAATGGACATTTATTACCGTTAAGAAGAACGGGTTTTTAATTTTATTTCAAAATTATCATAAATATCTTGTTTGTTACATGGATTGCAGTTTCATATTAAATACATTCATTGGTACATTACTAGCAGAAAACAAGACGCTATTGTCTATTTACACAACCGTTAAATATCAAATTATTATTTTTTTACATTTCGGTTTAGGTTACGTTCCCCGAACGTCCGTAAAAAGCAGAACCCTTATAGGATCACTCGTGTGTCTTTCTATCTGTCACGGCCATTTTTCTCCGAATCTACAAGACCGATTCTGTTTAAATTTGGAACAAATATGAACTTCAATAAATTTAAATGGATTTAATTGATCATTTAAAAAAAAAAACATTTGTCACGAAAAAATATAGCTTGACTATGAATACGGCATTAATGGCTTGGAAGAAAATTATGAAAGATAGGAGAAAAGTGGTAAAAATTACCAAAACGGGATGAGGGCGATAACTTGACGTCATTCTAAACGTTAGCGTTTGTTGTGTCACGTTTTGTTACAAGGGGTGAGCACAATTTATAGCGTGACCTTTTTTTTGTTGTTGATAGATCTGAATGAAAAAGTCTCAACTCAACATTTTTTACATGGAGCGACTTGTTATCTGACCTACAGCACCCAGTAACTGGGTTGCACGGTACTCCTAGGCATGACTGCTGTCGGATTTTCTGGTTTTTGACTATCGTAATGTATGTTGAAGATGTATATTATGAAAGCCGAGACCAATATTGATCTTAAATGTTTTTTTTTATCAACGTATTTTTATCCCACTGCTGGGCAAAGGTAGCCATAGCCTTTCACTCTTCCCGGTGTGTTGCTTTTTCCGACAAATCTTTCTTATTTAGATACTCACGAAATTTTCAAAATTCGATATAGAGAGGCGAATCTATTCCTAGAACGGTACAGTACTAAAAGTTTTAATATAAGCATGGAAAATTCACTACTAACCTAACACAACGGTTTCTTGGAAAAATCGATGTCATACTAAATTATTCAGCTATATCCAATTATGTCGATATTGAAATTCAGTCTACCTCCAATAAATATCGACCTCGTTATGTTAACTAACTAATAACTGTTTGATGTTATTTGTATTATGCACAAAAAGTAAATAAAGAAAACAGTAAAATGTTGCTCAATTTTTGGTAGTAGGTAAGTAATCATTTTTTGTTGCAATGGCTTGGTGATTTCTGTATTACTTATATAATTCAAATCATTTTATCTATCAATAGTTATTTCTCGCGTATGACCACTAACTCTCCTGATAATAATAAGGGTCGACGATGGAGCATGTTTGCCTAGAAGTAAACTATTCACTTTTGACGTAAAGAAACCCAGGATATAGTTATCAGGAAACAAAGACACGATATGATAAATAAATGCAATGAATTTTAAACTAACTAGAACAGAATATTGTTTTACCCATCATCCTTACCTACCTTGCCTTTTTCCAACTATATGGGATATAACCGGGTAACACGATACCTCTTGGCAAGACCAGAATCTTGGTTTACCGACCTGTTAATTAAAAAAAAAACATATTTTTCTTCTAAAAGTGTCACATCTCTATAACACCTCATTCTAAATTCAAAAAGGCGTTAAACATTACACCTAATAAGATTTTATCGATTTACTTCATAAAAGATAAAAAGTCTTAGGATCCTTCCAAAGCTATTAACTTTAAAAGCTGGCTGGTCATTATACGTTCTTTTTTTAAACGGTCTCCCCCCCTCCACCCTTAGAACACTTTTCATAATTACCGCTCCCTACCTCCCCTTGTTACAAGATGTTACAGTTAGAGCCGTTTAAAAAAAAACAATTTCATTATCTTTGCTTCTGTGATTTTAAAATAGCGCGTTCGAGAGTTCTTTTTTTGAAAAGTTTTTCTTTTTCTTTGAGATTTGGATAACGGCACTGTTTTTTGTTTTTCGTATCAAATGCAACCTAAATTAGAGTCGGCTTCCAATCTAACTAAATGCATTGGAGTACCAGTATTTTACATGGAACGGCTGCCTATCTGACCTTCACTACCCAGTAACTGGGTACCACGGTACTTTATTGAAAGATCGCTGTCGGTTTTCTAGCTTTTGACTATCCGTAAGTCGTTACGGATAGTCAAAAGTCGTGTTGGAGACCTGCAAATGACAACCGAGACCAACAACTAAACGTGCTTTCCGAAGCTCGGAGGAGACTCAGTATGTAATGTTTGTTCTCCTATCGACAGACCAACCTCAACAAGCGTTTTAGGAACTAAACAGAGCGAAATAAATACATTTGCTTTGTTATATTAAATACAATACAATTAAGTATTGCTAACTGAGTCAATACCTAGAAATCTGTGAGTCATTTGTGTATCAACATCTTGCTAAGGATAGTCCTAATAAAAATAGACCTTACCTAGTGAATCTATTAGGAGATACTATTGTGACTTGGTTGTGTTATACCTTCTATTTTACTATATTTAAGTGTTAGTGTAACTACCCATTCAAGTCCGTCTCTTCCTCGAAATCTATTTCTGTTTAAACCGTAAGATTAAGATTGACCTAATTAAAACTGGCTGGTTAAAAAGGCATAAGCCTCAAAAAGATTCACAAAACACATTTATTCTTGTTCAGTACCAATAAATAAGCCAAACATTCAAACTGTAACAAAAAGAAAACTTCTAAAAACTCAAACACTCAACATACATCATTAAAAGCATTTTTTAAAACAATATTTAAACTTAAAGGGGCCGCGAAACAAAAACTAAGACAACTTAACCGAATTGATTTATACGAAAAACGTACCAACAAAAGTACAGTCGGAAAGAAAAGAAATAAAGTAAAAAAGGGACAAACACATGTCGTAGTACGACGGCGAACGTCAAAATCGTCTCAATTTCGATACGAAAAACAATTGCGATTTGAATTTTAAATTCGCTCGGTCATTTTCGGTGGATTTTTTCGGAAAGCGGCACTATAATAAATCTAGAGGCAATAACGATAAATTCATTGCGAATCGACATGCAAATGTTGAAGGATTTTTTTCGACAATGTGTATCTGTATCGTACTTTTATTTTTGTTCTGAAAGCTGTGGAGTTGATTTGTTTGGCTTTGATTGTACTTTTTGATGAAGTGAGTTGTAGTTTTTGTGTGTTAAAAAAAAACACTTTGTCTTTACCGCTATGGAATTTGAAGAAAGACAGAGCCTAGAAATGTCTTGACAACTCAATAATACCTTTAAAATTAATAACTCTCAAGGCTACACGTCTGTTCAAGGACTTTGTAAGCTATGGTAGGTATATTTTATTTCCAAATAATATTATTTTTGAAGCGTATCCAAACATTTGTCTTCTACTTCATATCTATGTAGATACTCACCCAGTACTTTTATTTTGTTTTTGATACAAGTGACACCTGATGCTTTCGAATTAACGGTCTGGATACAGCAAATATACTTGCTACTATCAATTATCAATTATCTTTAACCAATAAATATTCGACTCGAACACCAAACAATCTATACAATTTTAAACTTTTTTGATCTCTCTCTCTTTAACATAATGAGAATTCGAGAAATCCTTAGTCAGTAAACCACTATGACCAATAAGACTTTTTCTAATAATTTTATTTTCTTCGAGTCCACAGATTTTGTTAGCGCCGCCCACAAAAGATCAAGTACCGACCGCGTACAAAGAGTGCAGTTTTTATTTTTGCCCGAGTACACTTTTCCGTTTCGGCCGACGTGGCGGGCTCTTTATTTTTTTCAAGCACCTGTGCTTTTTTGCATTATTTACATGACTGTACTTTTTAAAATGCACGCTCTGCCCCGTTTTTGTAAGAGTTTTACGTAAAAAACGCTTGTTTTTTTCTCGTAATTTACGAGTAGTTCATGCAAAAAGATTAGGTCCGTTTCAGCGAATTTATTGTCATTTTAAAATACAGGGATGTTCTTGTGCATTTGTTCTAGGTGACAAGAATAAAATATAACTTATTTCTTCTAGATTCTGGACTTTTAGTTTAAATCAGTTCTAACTGAAATAATTCCTCATCACCAATAAAAAACTACACCAGATAGGTAGATTACAAAGGAGCAAAAAAATCTAGTAAACCCACCTACGAAACACACGATTAAATCCGATATCTCAATAGCTTTAAAATTGCAACAATAAAATGCAGATGCATAACATCCCGTAACAAGTACTTCCTGACTTATCATACGCCACCTTGTACGCAGATGGTAACACAATTTACAACAAAAAAACAAAATGGCGTTCGAATCTCGATTAAATAATTGTTAACACGCCCGCGGCGTTTTATCGCAAGATTTTTTATCTTCAACGATTCTATGTGAAAAGGCTTCCCTAGTAATGAATATGCAACATTTAGATTGAGCCTAGATACTTTACAGTTCCTGTAATATAAAAAAGGACGTCTTACGCCACCCACTGCTTAGATTGACGATAAAACACTTTAGTACTAGATAAAGTTGTATTATTTATTAAGGGCTCTACGCTAGTGGGGATTTTATAAAAATGAAAACTCACCTTAGTTTGTAAAAAAGTGTTAATAGCTATTGGTAACGCAACCAATACCCAGTTTATTTGGGGATTGCGATTTAGCGACTGTGTATGATGAGTTATATTATTAAGAAAAATGCAAAAAAAAAAGTGTAACTCAATTTAAATAATAAAAAAGATACAATTTATTTATAAAAAAAAGATAAAAACAACAAAATTCAGCAATAAAAAATAAAAATGAATTGTAAACGATCACACACAGTCGCCACGACGCGTCCCCTACTCTTGGAAGATAACAATACACATTGAAACAGATGCCAACTCACTCGCTGAAGTGTAGACCAGCACTCCTCGAGGGTTCTCTCGCTGATGCTCTGCCCTGACCGCGCTTGTTGCTGTGGAGGAATTAAGGAATTAGGATTTACGAAAATCATCTGACATCTGGTTCTCTTTGTGATGTTTAACAAATTTATTATTTTATGAAAAAAGAAATTAAAGATAAATGAAATAGATAAAATGTTAGCAGATCACAAAGGGATCCAGATACTAACAATGTATTTTAAATAGTTAATTAAATGTAAGCACGATAGTTTAAATGTCTTTCTTTTTTTCAGACAGCACAAATAGAAAAAGGTCAATTAGTTTTATGAGAGTTATGAATAACAGTGAGCTCCATCACTTTTATAAAGTTAAAATAAAAAATAAGCGCTAGTATAATAAAGTGAAATGAAATAGAAACAACACAGAAAAATGAAGCTCACTTCAGAAAATGGCACTATAAAAACTCATTCTAATGAATTATATTTTATATCAAAGGTAGGTACCCACTTGAATAAGTAAAGGTAACCTACGCTTCACAAAATTAAGTGAGTTTCTATTATAAGTCGCTCATTAAATTAATATTCTGAAGGATAAATGTAATGTAAAAAATGTATCTTTTCTTTTGTTTTTTATCTTTTTGTTTTCTTCTACCAGAAAAATAATGTGAGTTTCCATAGCAGACTATCTACAGAAGAGGGAAAGAAAGAAAAATAATAATTACATCAATATTGAGGCTATTCAGGACATTTACCAGAGCGAAGGGTAACATCGCGTTGCGATCACCGAGCGGAGTTTCTCCTGTTGGCGACTGCTGTTGTGGCTGCATGTGGAAATAAGGAAATGTTATTTCTTTTTTATTAAAAAAAGATAAGTTGTGTTTCAATATTTTGAAAATAATACACTGATTGATGCGGAAAAAGGTGCAACATTCTTTGGAAAAAAATAAAGAATTATGATTATGATTATGTCCGAACCACAAATTACAAATTTATTTTTGGTGTTATATCGTATAGGTATGTAATGTGAACTATAAATAATAAATTTACAATTTTTCTATTCGGAAATGCATGAAATGGCTTTGATAGTTATGAATGTTTTAGTTAAGATGATAAAAAACAACATTAACGCGAAACAGGACATTTTGTACAATGTTATAAACCCTCTAAAAAGCAACATAGCAACGTTTTAATACAAGCAACTTAAAAGTTAGATAAACCCATAACTTAAATTAGTAAAAACAGAAAAAATACACTTACCCAAAACTAGGGTTGTTACGAAATCTACACAACACTTCGTGCACATGCGGTTAACCAATGGTTAAAACAATAATTTCAATAAAAACGCTACAAAACCGGTTACAAGAAAGATCTATGTCCACTGAGTTACCTCGGTAAATGTTATTATTGTATGGAATTATGTTATGATGATTAGTAACAGACTTATTCTGATAATATTACTGAGTTTTTCGGAGTTACTTTTTCAAGAAATAATTTATTTATTTGCCTTTTCTTTTCACTTTTTTCTTGATACTTTAAATCAGTTTTCTTGTTTATTGAACAAGTGCGACAATTACCTACTGAGTTTTATGAAATAAGAAGTTAATAGAAGAAATGTTTTATATGGGCTTAGATACCTATTTTTCTCATTTTTTTTACAAAACAGTGGACAAAGTCTCCAAAAAAGCGCAACATAAAAGTTATAGCGCGATAAAATTGCAAAAAAAAAATTGTTAAAATAAAAATTAAAAAGTTTAAAAATCAAGACAGTCACGACATGTAGAGTTAAAAATGTATTTACATCGATATTATTGAGTGTTGATAGTAAATTTACCAGCGCAAACGGTACGAGTGATCTCTCGCTCATGGTGGAGTCCGCTGATGGAGATTGTTGCTGCTGCTGACATCATGAAAGGCGGCGTGAAAAAAAGATAGTGGCACGTCAATTTTTTTGTAGTTTTACAATTTTTTTTCTGGAAAATTGCTTTTTACTGGGGAAAAACACTTCAATTTTTTTTAATAATAATTATTCGACAGAGAATAAACTTGGTTTCTTTACACAAATAAATTCATATTATTTGAAACGAAAATTAGTTGGCCGTTAAGGCATCGAACATCCTTATGTTTGGATACTTCTAACTTATTAATTATGTCAACTAATATGAGTTTTTTGAGTATTTAATTTGACTAAAAGTCTAACATTATTATTTAAATATGATTTCAGCTTCAAATAATTTAAGAGTCGATGCAAATATTCAAAATATCTACTAATTTTACAACACTTTTTTTCATATACGGTAAACACGGAAATGTCTACCACAAAACATATTGAACCAGAAAAAAAACAATAAAATTCATTATTTTGATAGCTAACCCTTGACTCAACAATAAAAATATTAATAAATCAAATTTTAATTAACTATTCTTCTAAAAAACTAAACCACAAAAGCGCAACGCGACGAACCGTTAAATCTCAATTTACGCAAAAAACCAATGAATGAGGAACACGAATCTGGCAAAACCGGTTTTGTTATTCAAACAGAAATTTGTGAAACAAAAAAAAAGATTTGGAAACAAATAACTGTCAACACCCCTTCGGTGAAACAAAAGAGTCGGAAAAAAATTAAAAAATAAAATGATCGCGTCCCTAATCCGGTGTGCCGTGGGAATCGCAAGGTGAAACGTATCTAAAACTAATTTAAAATGTAATATTCTTTCGTCTGTTGTTTTCGAATTTTTGATTAAGAAAGTTATTACTATTTGCGTTTTTATCTTGTTTTTCTTTTTCGTCGGCACGTTACTTCGTTTTTAAATTTAAAATTTAGATTCGTGTTCCTTATTGCTTGAAAATGGAAGGAAAACTAGTTTTTCGGGCGTCTTTATAACATTCTTGGGATTTAAAAAGACTAGAGCATTTTATATTTTGTTCTTTTGCAATAATGAATCAACTTAAACATTCTGAATCATTTACACACACGAGCCGGAAATACGCACAGAACAAGAAAAATAAAAAGAAAGAGCCTCAATCTCCCGCCAAAATCGTTCCTTTTTTTTGAGAGAATCTGTTTCATTCGTTCAACCAATAATGGCAATTGTAAATTGAAACATACGTTGTTGTCACAAAAAATACCACAGAACCGGAACGTCAAACACAAAATAATGGAAACATATGCCCAAAACAAACAGTCGATGAAAGAGAAAAAATAATCGACATTGCCGACAAGTTGATCACAGGTAATAATAGAATTATCACAGATTATTGTTATTTACATATCCTTTGTAAAACCGGATGTGACATAAGGACACAAAAACGATTTAATAATAACTTTGACGAAGGACCTTAACCCTTTCTTGGATAACAAAGCTTAACAATATGTTGCCTTGGCTTCTTTCTTTTTTTTTTTAATTTATAAGGAAGGGATCATTCAAATTTGGAACGGGTTTCACCTCGGAATAATCTGAGGTCAGTTGATCAAGTATATTTGAAGAAGATAGACGTGATTTTAAAGTATTTCTGTTTTAAATTAACACGTATTTTTCAACTTTTATATTTAATATAAAGTGATGTGTTGAAACGTTTAATACAAGGACTGTGAATAGGTGATACGAGTTAGAGTGAAAACAATTTAGTAATTCTCTAAGTTCAGGTAAGTTCTCTCTGTTTTGCCGTCGGTGTTTTAAGAATTGGAGAAAAACATTTCATGTTTTCACATTTTGAAACAGTTTGTTTTCTAAATGTTTTATAATCACACCACTTTTAATAATTGTTCCTGATAATGATTACCAAGTGAAGGCATTTGTTTTTCAAAACAAAAAAGATAACACTTTTTTTTTTCTTGCCTTAAAAGAAAAACAACCTAAAATTCCCTTCAAAAGTTATAAAACAAAAAACTCACCTGAATTTCATTCACCAGCTTCTCAGTCATAATCTTGTGGTCTGGTGTCGCTGGCGGCTGCGGAGTCGGGGGAGCCGGCCCTGGCTGGTTGTGGGCCTCCCCCAGCTGGTCCTGGCCGGGGGAGCCCGGCCGGCTTCTGTTCCAGAAGTCCTGCATCTTGAACTGTCTCTGAGCCTCAGCCGCCTGTTGCAGGGTCGGGATATGGAGCGATAGAGGAGCAGCGCGGAGGTCCAGCGCACTCCCCCCCGCGGAGGACTCGCTGTTGCCCTCAGCGGCTGTCATCTTGAAGGAGTTCTGCAGCCAGCTCGCCACAAAGTTATCCTCCTCTTTCGGAGGATCCAACAGCCTCGGGAACGGCGGCGCGGCGCTCGGCTCGAAGGCGCCCTCGCCGCCGACCTGC
>NDFZ01005308.1:117659-207384 GCA_002192655.3 Mamestra configurata
CTACGGCCGAAATAAGAACTATTAAAAAGGGCGCTAAGGACGCCGCAGGGTGGTCGCCCCTCTCGCTCGCCCGACCCCGAGCCTATCCCACCCTTGCATGCTAGAACGGGACAAGTAGAGCTCCCCATTTTTTTCTAAGCCGCTATTAGTGAGGGAGGAAATGAAAAAGAATGGCTTTCTTTGTGATTTTTTCTTAATGACATCTGTCTCGCTCGCACTGACGGGGTTTGTATATCTCTGTTTCGCGTTGAGTTTTTAAACATTTCTTTTCGCGACGCCTCTTTTACTATTGTGTTTTTTTTTCTATTCAGGCGGGGCTTAGCTTATGGGGATTTAGCCAACGATATTTTTGTGAGATTTTACTTTTTCCTGTTTTACCTAAACTTGGGAAAGTGGGTTGCGGAAGTTGTGTATTTCCGCCTTCATAATATATTTATTACTTTTAACTTGAAGGAAAGTTATTTTTAGAAAGTGTTTGAAATCTTGTAACATCACCTTTTCTATTTTCAGTTATGTTACGACTTTTAATGAAGACTTCGAGAGATTGTTGAAGTTCTTCTCAAGTTACGTTCTGTCTAAATAAGTAATGTTTAGTATCTTAGTAGGGCGCTGTGTTCGCAACCCCGCGAAGGCTTTTCTTGGCGAAAAGCTCCTTCCGCTACCCCACGGCAGATGGCGTAGCTTGCTACGAAAATTTTCTTCATCTCATACTTAAACTAATATGGTATATTTTACTTAGATAAGAAAATGTTTGACACACGTGATTTTTGTTTTAAAATTAAATAGCAACTTATTTTAGTTATAAAATGTTATTTTTTGATGAAGTTTTATTTTGTGAGTTTATTTATTTTATGCACAGTAGGTACTGCCCTCTATCTCTGGTATGTAAGGGATGGTAAACTATTTTAGTTTTAAAGACAAATTTTGTAAAGGATGTGTTTTCTTGTAATGAAATGTTTATTTTGATAATAACTAATTATTTTAATTTTCTAATAAAAGCATTAGAACATTTATTAGAAACCAGTCTGTTTAGGAACCATTATTTTTAAAACAAGTTGTCCATGTGTGTAGTTAAAAACTATTGTAGCTGACTAATGTTAATAATCATTATTGTTTTTGTTATGAAAAATTGTTTTAGTTAAATCAATTAGAATTGTTTATAAGTGTGAAATATTCTGTGCTAAAACCATTGTACAAAAAACGAACACACTATTATTTTCATTTTTCAAAATTGCCTGTGACTTAGTAACCAAAACCCACTATTTTTCAAAATAAACTTTTCAAAACTACCCACAGTTTTTCTATCACCACTCCTTCATACCTCTCGCCGTAGTTCAACAAATCATTAGCAAGTATAAATTGCCATAACGATATAATGTGCAGGAGGGGCTCGCATGGGAGTGACTATGACACGGTGTCTGAACACGGTAGGTAGTTGTAATGACTTAGAAAAATGGTATGTATTGTGTTCTCAAGGTGAGTTTGATTAGCAATAGCGAGGTAGAGTAGGTAGGCAGTAATTTTTGTATTGTTTTTTTTTTAATTTATTTGAACTTGGTACAGTTTTGTATTTTTTTTTAATTGATTTTCAATTTGAGGTCAAATGTTGTCAAAAGTTGTAAACAAAGTTCTATTTCTCTTTTTAATATCTAAATAAAATTTAGGTATTCATGAATTTATTTCTAATATTTTTAGGATTTAGAAAATATATTTTAAATGGCATTAGTACCTACATTGATGGAGATTGTAAACCAACATAACAATGTTTTAAAATTCGAGAATGACTGCTTCGAATCAGTCACTAAAAACAACATCACAGCGTTAATTCGTTGGATTCGACTTTTCTTAAGAATTTTGTTTATGTGTATGTATTTATCCATGTATTTATTTATTTATTTTTTTCTTCTCTCTATTTCTTTTCTTTAAGTTGCACCTGCCATGTTATCTCTGCGCCACCCTAAGGTCGACTGGTAGAAAATGCCTAAGGCATTAAGTCCGCCTTTGTACAGTGTTTTTACTTGTGCATAAAGTTTTAATAAATAAATAAAAACTGTTCCGTCAAGGAGAAAAACTTCTGTAGATACCATTATTAATTGTAGTGTAAAATGTCCAAATAGCTTCTCAAACTCAACAAGTAGAAAAAACTAGACTAAGAATGAATAAATATTATAAGATAAATAAGAGTATTCGCGAGCCTCGCCATTGAGCGCTTAAAGTGTAGACTTGGGGTTGAGAAAACGCTGAGGAAAAGCGGAGGGTTGAAATAGTGGCCGATAGATGGCGAAACTGGTATCAAAAGTTGAGGTTTTTATGCGAAAACGTACAAGACTTCACAGAAAATTTATTTAACTTTAAACCATTCTAATAATGCAAACCCAGGAATCTAAATTTCAAGTAAGTACTAATTTTTAATAAGTATTTCAAATCTATGTAGACTATTCTTTTTTTGAATATGCTGTTTAGTGCACTTTCTTGTCCTTTTTTTTTAATTTAGAAGATACTGAACTGTTCGTTGGAAATAATCTAAATTTTAAAGTACTAATTTCTAATATTTCAAATCTGGGTAGACTTTTCGGTAAACGTTTTTTTCCAAAAGGCTGCTTATTGCACTTTCTTGTCCCTTTTTTAAATCTAGAAGATACTGAACCTACCTATTCAATAATAAAAACATGTAATTTTTAAATTCATTGTATTTTTTTTTCATTTTAAATCTAATGCGACAAGAGAACAAACTTTTTTAATTTGGAAGAATTGAATAGTGTAATTTTAAAACAACATTCTAACTTCAAAAAGTTTTCTCTATGACTTAAGAATTGATGCTTCACTTTAGAAGCTAGATGACGCCACTATTAGCGACAGCTTTTATATTTTCAAGGTAAGTAGAAACGTTTTCATTGTTTAGAACTTATATCATAAAGCAAAGTTGAAAATGTTGATTGAAAATTAAAAGCATATCAAAATTCTATTTTTACCCGACTATCCCTGAAGGAAGTTGAAGTTTTTGTCCAAGTAGTTCATATGCCTGGGTTTTAATAAAATTATTTAGAAACTACATACAAGGGTCTTAACTTTTTGAAAGCATAAACGCATCGGGGCGTGCCCCCGACGCCAAGCCACAAATTCGCCGTATCTACTTTTGTCACATATTTGTGACGTTTGGCGTACAGGACTTGAGTTTGCTTGTCAGGTACGTGACAATTGCGTTCAAAAGGTTCGAATTTATTATCAACATTAAATAAATTCCAAAAACTTTAAAATAAAACTCATAATAGATAGTACTTATAATGAATTTTATTTTAAACTTTTTGGAATTTTATTTACATCTACAACATGAAAATTTCATATACTATTATTAGTTTATGACTTAGGAGTGTATTATTTTTTTTTATGTGAAGCCATTTACGATTAAAAGATAATTTTGATTTATTAGTATTTTAATTTCAAAACTAGTACTGCTACTACAGTACTGTATGGTGTCGGACGTAAAAGAACAGCACCATCCCATCACTTCCCGTGGGTCTCGTAAGAGGCGACTAAGGACTCACTAGAGAATGGGCAGCAGCATTCTCTGTGGATTGCAACAGCTACACTGCGATTGCCAACCCGTCTGCCAAGCGTGGCGATTATGGCCTATTTCTAGAAGTGCACGTCTTTCGGCTGATATGATGATGATGACTGCTACTATTATAGAAAATTTATCTTGAAATTTTCTTATGTCTTTCAGATAACTTTACGAAAAGAAAGGTAGAAATTGTATCGGTTATATCGCTTATCAAGAGACCAACATTTTTGGAATTTATCACATGACTATTCGAGCGCACGTCCAACCTTCATACATTTCGTCTTTTTTACAAATGTTATCATAGATTTAGGGCCGATATTCCAATAGTCAGAAAACGTTTAACTGTAAAATAGAAAGGGCGGTTTGACAGCATTTAAAAAAAAATGTCAGTCATATTATTTCATCAGTGAAAAATTATTCGAATATTGAAAAATCAATCCATAATGTCAATTAATCTAGATCTCTTTTTTTTCAAAAAATTATCTAAACCTGCATGCAAGTTGCTTGAACCTGCAAGCAACTTGCATGCAGGTTTAGATCATTTGTTGCATGCAAGTTTAATTGCGAGGTTCAATCGAGTAATTGATCACATTCTACACTGGTAGCCCGCAATGTAATGCAACTTACATGGAAGCTGGAAGCTGCAGTTGGAAACGTGGCCTTAGGTGCAGATAAATACTTGAATGGAACTCTTAGAAAGAATAGAACCAGTAATGATGCTTCTAATCCTGATAGAACCGAAGACGAAAAGGAAACGGCTGGGCGACTTGATGCTAACAGCAAAGGTAAGGGTATTTTAGATTAACTAGAGCCTTAGGCAGGCTAAGCTGATACAATATGGATGGAGGAAGCTAATGGGAATACAAAGCAATCTCAACTTGGCGCATAGGCGCAAAATCCTATAAAGAGACTACTGAAACGACACTTAGGGCACGTTTCCACCAGAGATGTGATAGGTTGCGTAGCGAGGAATGTGTTTGTTAAGGACCAAAAGAATCACTTCATTTACCAAGCCTCGCTCTTCGCAGCTCCGGTGGAACCGTCTTAGCGGCGCGAGGTTTTTGTACAAACAAAACAAGCGAAGGATGGATGTTTGCGAGAGATGTGTGCGAGGGATGTGTGCTTGGGATGGACGCGAGCGAGAAACTGAAAAGAGTCCGGTACACATCCTTGCATTGGTCATCTGCGCACCGTTTCACAGCGTCGCTACGCATCCTCGTGCCACTCAGCGTCTTCGCAAATCTTTGGTGGAAGCGCACCCTTACACGCTCTTTTTATGACGTTGTCAAAAACTTCGTGTGCCACGTATTTAATCATGTATGAGATCATCTTGCCCATTCCGAGTCCTTGCAACACAACCAGAAGTAGCTGATGTATCAGTATTGTACATGGAGCGAATGCCTATCTGATCTCCACAACCCAGCAACTGTGTAATACGATACCCCTTTTTTTAAGTATGGGAAATCAGTAATATGGACTTCTTCCGCTCTGGGTGGAGCGGAAGGGCGTGTCAGACTCTTACTGACTAAAACCCATCCGTGTTCCTTCTAAAGCACTTTGCGTTCCAGGGCCGCGGTGACTCTTTCGAACAAATCCCTTGGCGAAGACCGATGTCAATGTTCTGGAAGACATAGGTACCTAATAAAATCATTTTAAAAATAAATGAAGTGGCAATGTCAACAATGATTCAAACTTGACGTCAGGAATAAAACCAACTCAATGTTCGTTATGGAAGACCTTGAAAACGCCGTGAGGATAGGTTGGAGTATGAAGACCAAAGAAATGATGTACAGATGGTGTGAAAAAAAAGAGTGTGAAGTCACTACTGAGATGAGGACTAATCCTTATAAATAAAATTCTTCCGTTACTGACTGACTGAGTGACTGACGACGTTGCGTGTTCGCTGTCAGCACAGCTGAAACTACTGGTCGTAGAAAGCTGAAATTTGGCATGTAGGTACTTGAAGAGTGTAGTTAGTAGTAGGGAACACTAAAAGAGGATTTTTCTAAATTCCTACGGGAATGGAAAAAGTGGAAGAGCGCGTACGAAGTTGCAGGCAAAAGGTAGTCAATATAAGTATATAAAACTCTCGCGATACTGAGTGATTGAGTGACTGACAACCGAAACTGCTGGTCGTACAAAGCTGAAATTTGGCATGTAGCTTCCTTGGGGAGTGTAGGGGAGCACTAAGAGAGGATTTCCCGAAATTCCTATGGGAACAGAAAAAAAGGGGATATGCGCGTAGGAATTTGCGGGCAAAAGCTAGTAAAGACTTATAAAGAGAAATAGTATGGAAGAAAAATATCATGTTGCGCCGACTCCAATAAGTTAGGATTAGGAAAAGAAAATAATGATGAATCAGAAGCTATTGCCTAGAATGAAAGAAAGAAAAGAAAGAAGGAAAGAAAGAAACTAGTTTATTTGGCACACACAGATACACACAATATAGGTACAAATAATAATTTTATAACAATTATATTGTGTACCCCGCGGCTGCGCCAAATAGGTCCAGTTCAGAAAATGCCAGACAATTAGGAGCTGCCTGACGCTGGTTTTCAACTGAACCTTACTAACAGTCCTCCTAGCCAATTTCGGCAATGACAGTCAATCTCAACAGAGACTCGCCATTAGCGCGAGAGATATTATAGCGACCTCAAATGCACTTCCTCTTTAAAAAAAACTACTGTGGTAAAAGAAAAGACCTTAAAAATTAAAATACCAAGGATTAATAATGCTTACTATCGCCCTAACGGACAGACAGACAGTCGATCCTAATAATAATATCGAATTAAACAATGAATCGAATGGCCCGCGCGGTTGACCCTATGTTTTAGGGCGCTTTCTACAATGACTTCAAAATTGAGTTACGGACTTCGTTTTCATTTTGTTTTACTTTGTGAAGAGATTTTGTGATTTGTACAAAACTAATAAACGATTCAGTTTAGTTATATAATTTTTAGGTTGGGTAAAATTGTTACATAAAGAAAGTTTTATTTCAGTACCTAATCCTGGTTGTTGCTATCCTTGACTTTATTTAACCGAAAAAAAAAATTAAGATCGTCGCGATATACCTACTTGGTATTTTGTTGTTATTTAATAAATATTTAGGCACCTGGTACTTGCGTTTAAAGTTAACTTGTAAAAAATTAATTTAAAAAAAATATTTTAAACTTTCTTTTTCTTTTATCTCTCAGACTTGCATGCGTCAATTTTGTTAAACCATCATCTATGTTTACTTTTGACTGAGTATATCATATAACTGTTTACATATCTCGATGACTATTTATAAAACTAAAACACTCTCCAACTCACAAACTCTTACAAAACAGCAAACAAAACGCAACTAATTAACTAAACGTCTAAACCAATAAAGTAGAAAGGTGTAGCAGATCTATCACTGATACGGACAGCCCGATTTATTCGCCTGCCAAGTGACAGGTTAAAACGCAGCTTATCTTTATCTTTGAGTAGCTTGTAAAATATTTAGCTTATTTAGCTTAAGTAAGTGGTATTTTTAAGACGGGTGCTGGTACGGTTTTGTGGGAAAATAGACGTTATTGACGGTTTTTGCTGTCTGCACGTAAATAGCTATTTGTGTGAATTAAATAAAGTTGTGCACTTTATTTCAGTTTGACTGGCACTTCTTTAAAAATGCTATCTAACCTGTATGTAAGGTAATTTTGGATGCATTGTAATAATGTCAAATTAAAAGTTTAGTTCGGAGTAATTTTGTAGCTTTGAATGTAGAAAAATCTTGTGTATGTAAGCCAATAGCTAACTTTTAAATGTCATAGTCAAGTCACATGTTTTAAAGTTAAAGTTTAAAAAATGAATATCTCCACAAATCTACAGTAAAATTACTTAGTACCGTCAGAATGCTACACTTGTGTCAGTAAATACCAGAAGATATCCCGAAAAAATGCACGAATGCATGAAAAGAGTTTTCTACGGTACAAGGAACCTACATGCCAAATTTCAGCTTACCAGACCAGTACTTAGATATTAATTATCTGCAAATGAATGCAACATCAAATAAGTAAACGAACTTTCTTCCTACAAACACAAAATAATCACACAATATTTACAATATTGACCTCAACAAACGTGCCCACTGTAGAAGCGCCTCGACAGCTGCTACATCCATTGTTACTTTTATATTAACTTGCATAATTTCCGGCGCCGTATCGCACATTACTATATTATATAACTATGTTGTATTGTATATTTTGTTATGTATAGGCGCGTATTGGATTTTTGTATCGATGAACCCGACTTCCACAGAAGGCGGGTAATGTTTTTTTTTTGGATTGTGTACTCTTTGGAATATATTTAAGCTGTACTTTAGGGAAGTGTAATGGATGATAGTTAAACTTCAACGTGTACTGAATGTTAGTTATAAAACACCAGGAATGATTTAAAATAAGACATACATTTTCAAAATGAGATCGCCTGTGACAGTTCATTAGTTGTTTGAAGGTCCAAAGTCCCATAGCATTCGATTGATTGTCCATCGTCGCCGAAAGATTTACAAATGACAGCCGAGAACAAAGACATAACGTGCATTCCGAAGCACGAAGGAGTTTCAGTACCTAGAAAACTTTTTAGTGATCAGTCTGGCAGGTTTCGGAATTATTCTTAAATTTTCAAAAATCGACTGGTAAAAATTATTACACGTAATTTAATTGAAAAGTTTTTGACAATCGATTGTCTTTTGAAATAATCAAATTACGTCTCAAAATGGTTAACATTTGACTTTTGAAAATTTAATAAAATTGTCCATTCGAGACCAGTCAGACAGACAGACAGAGAGACAGAGAGAGACAGACAGAGTCAGAGAGAGAGAGAGATCACTCAAAAAGTTTTTTTTGTAGCACATAACGCTGCACTATGTAATGGATGGTCACTCATCTAAGGACTAACCTCGGCAAGCGCTGCTTAACCTTATGCCACGAGCTCCACCATCGATGCCATCATTTCGGTGTTTAGCTTTTTTACTGTGGTTTTGTGTATTGTAATTCTTTACGTTGTGTAGCATCGAAAAAAAAAAAATTCTGTATATCTAATCAGAAGCCAATCTATCAAATACCTAAAAGGGAAACTGACTGACTGACTGACATATAAACGCACAGCCGAACCTGGGACTGAAACATATAATTTTGTACGAAGCTTCCTTTTATGGTGTAATTGAGCACTAAGAAGGATTTTTCGGATATTCTACCTTTAACCTCTTAAAGGTTGAAATTATAAAAATCCCTTCAATCAATCTTAAAGAGCAGCTGCTATAGAAGACGGGGCCCGCTAGGGCCAGAGCCTGCCAGGGTTGCGGAATTTGTTCGAAAGAGTCACCGCGGCCCTGGAATGCAAAGGCCATTAGGAGGAACACGGATGAGTTTTAGTCAGTAAGAGTCTGGCACACCTTTCCGCTCCACCCAGAGGGAAAGAAGTTATTTGATGATTACACTGTAGGGGTATCAATGCCGTCACATGAAAAACTAAAAAACGAAATTTGTACGGCAACAAAAAGTACCGCAGTGGCATCTACGACGAACTACCAATGAAATCCTGCATCGCGCAAGCAAAGTTCTCCATGCAATTTGAACATATACAACAGTCCTATCAACTATCGGGCAGTTGCCCACCAAACACAACAACCGTCTGGTTCGGAGGATCCTCTCCTTTTCAGTGGAAGTGTGCGGGACTTTACTCTCTGTACCGCATACCTCTATAACACAACCTTAAAAAAAAAAGTAAAAACGGCAGCTGCTCCCTCCCCTTACCCCCTTAAAGGTAGAATTGAAAACAAGGGGAAAAATTGCTTGTGGTAAATCTACGCAGACGAAGTCGGGGGCGAAGTGCCAGTCAATCAAAAACCATTAACACAGTCAAATGAATTAATAAATTAAACAGAAGACCATTTAAAACTACAGTCTTTTATAAGCCCTGTATATTCATTAGTAGAAAAGCCTATGGTTTTAAATATTTCATTCCTACTGTAACCAAAAAATGATAAAACGATGTCAGGTGGAATTTTCCCACATTAGTTAAAGTAATATCTATCGAGCTTGTATAATCATAGGGTATAGACGTATTTTATAGCATGAATCACAAGATGCAGTAGTTCAATTGCTAGACCTACCGTTATGAGATTTTTATTTTATTACTTGCTTTTACCCGCGACTTCGTACGCGGACATCTATCTTATTATCATAATAATATGTGTCTACGTCCGTCAAAAATCTGTCGCCACGTCAGCTTGCTATTGGTTGACTGATGTGCCATGTTGGCGTTTTCACACATTTATATAACAACATCTCAACAATCAACTAAATAATCAACAAAGTTTTTACTTAACTTTTATTATATTATATTACTCACTTTATTTATTAACGAATTTTATAAAACACTATTGCTAACATAACTTATCAATATTTGATAAAGTATTTTGTTTATCTTGTTTAGGTTTTGTATATATTGTATTTACCTTCGTCCGTGCGTCACTGCGGGGTGCCAACTGAAAACCAGTGCTGGGTGTCTCTGCTAATGCTGAGATGGTAACCCTTTCGGTATGGGCACGGTCAGCGCAATTCTTTGCCTACTGCAACTGTATTATTTCTGGTACATGTCTTTGTTGCTTTATGTTTGTATCTGTATGGTTTGGTCACTTCTAGGCAAGCATGCTTCATCGTCGACCACATCACCGTTTTGCAGGTGAATTTGACTTTTGACCATTTCAACTTAGCGAAGTTTTGGTCAAATCGGTAGAAAAATCGAATCATAAACTTGGGGGCAGGTGGAAAAGGCATCCTGATTAGAACTAACGAAGTTGAATGTTTTATATACTAAGAAATTCATAGTTATGGTATCATTGTGTGATATTTAAAGACATTAAACTTTTTTATATTATTTTAGAAACTAATCTATGTTTATTTATTTAAACTTTATGTACAATAGTGGTACATGGGCGGACTTAATGCATCAAGGCATTCTCTACCAGTCAACCTTTGGGTTATAAAGACTATACTGTGGTAGGTGTACAATAAATAAAATTTAGATACAAAATTGAATTACTAAATACTACTAAATTGCCTACAACGTCGACTCTTCAGTCTGCAAAGCTTTCCTGAAAAACTATTCTAGACTATAATCATTTCTAAACGCACTGAACCTTCTTTCCGCCAACAATTGCCCCTCAAACAAAACTAAACACCGATCCATGACTCATTTAAATAATTATTCTATCAGTTCACACATCACTTTCTCACGAGCTAGTCTTAGAAACTCTTTTATCTTTCCATCTTGTCTATGCCGTTCCCATAAACAACAAAGAAGGAACCCCATCAACCAAAAACAACCGGTTCTACCTTTTTTGTTTTTTGAAAATAGAAACAAAAAAATGGCGACATTATTAGTGCCCTTATACACGTATTGAATTGAAAAGTTGATTTGCATAAATTAAAGGGTCAAATGGATCCTGTATGGTTTTTTGCAGGGTTAAGTGCGACGGATTGATGAAAGAGCTCTAGTGTTGTGTTTCAACTGGTTTTGAAGGGTTATCATATTTGTTAGATTTTTTTAGGTGTGCTAGTTCTGTTGTTCCATTGAAGATGTATGGGATCCTGACAAGGTGTGCAAAAGGGGGCCAAAGATGTGATGTTGCTGATAAGTTTGTTATGGATATCCTGTTGCAATTCATGCTTCAGCATATAATCAATGCTGAGCATAGCTTTTAAATTAAATTATTATCGGTGTAAAGCATTTTTTTACAATCTTTGAGAATGCTATTTCCCATTCTCTGGTGAGTCCTTTAGTCGCCTTTTACGACACCCTCAAGAAGTGATGGGATGTTGCTATTCTTTCACGTCCGACACCATACAGAACCTATAATTTCTACAGATGCTTCAGTATTAAACTTACTGTATTTCATACAAGTGCAAAGCCTCGAAAAGTAAATAAATCTAATACGAGGGGCATTTCTCGTGTTTTTAAGAAACATATTGAAGTGAAGGCTTGGGTGAAGTGATCACGAGGTGAGCTGTCAATCCATATAATCAAAATGGAATGACAGCTCACTCCGTGATCACGAGACATCTTGAATGTATGGATTGACAGCTCAACTCGTGATCACTTCACCCAAGCCATCACTTCGACATGTTTACAGAATCGACCGGGTATCATCGTCTCCATCTTGTATATTGGAACAAAATTCCATCCTCAACATAAATCGGAAAATATAAGTACTAAATAACCTTAAAAACATATCTACCTACCTACCTTACTACCGTAATCCAATTAAAAATCAATCATTAAAATATCCGTTCAACATTAAAAATTGTTTCTAAACATAGAATTGAACTAGCATCGGAAGGGTTGTTCGAATAAAAAGTCGTGGGGGTCATAACGACCGCCCGCTCACGCACCGCGACCTATTTTTAATCATTTTTGGAAGAAACCGTGAAGGGTTAAGATTGGGTAGTATGGAGATGGCTTTTTACGATTTTGATTGCATTGTGTTTGTTTTTAATTCAAGACTAAGTACTCTATCGGAAATATCTATAGAATGATTCATGAAAATATTTATTAAATGAAGTTCTAAAAACTATGTATCTTCTAAACTGGATTTAAAACTGAAATAAGTTTCGGTGATTGTCATGCAGTGTCAAAAGCTACTGTGATCGCATAAACTTGGTCAGAAAGTTAAAAAAAAACCAAGGAGAAGGTCTTTAATAGATTCATGTTTAACATTTTGTCTGAACTCGCCTTAACTTCGTAAAGGATTTCGCCAAAAATAGCCTAGAAAATCGAATAATTGTCAATAATCATCACCATTAATAAAATGTTATTTAATTTATCTTAAAACTTTGACATCTCATAAGTACCACGTTTCTCGACATACTAATGTTATAATTATAATTTGATGAACGTATTTGTGAGCTGGTTTAATTTGACATGCCATATCTAATTCTATTGTACATACATATTTATTTAATGTGTGATTTTAAATTGTATTATGTGATAATTATGGACTATGCCTGAAATAAATTATTTTTTGTATTTTATTAGATCATCATCATCTGCCTAGCCTTTTTTCCCAACTATATTAGGGTCGGCTTCCAGTCAAACCGGTTTCAGCTGAATACCAGTATTTTACGAGGAGGCGCTGCCTACCAGACCTCCACAACCCATTAACTGGGTAACATTACATTTTTATTTTATTAGATATTTATTGTTTATTATTAATTTTGGCAAGCATTTGACCACAATCCCACCTGATGGAAAGCCATGATGTGATCGACACTGGAGCACCCCTTGCCTAGAAGTCAGGAAAACCAACTCGACACAGTAAAAAAAAAAACAAATAAAAAAGTCCATCTCCACACTAGTCAAGTCGGTAAAACATTATTGATGCGAGTATTCCGTGACAAGTGTACCGTACGAACAAAGGCAAGTGTGTCTGTTTGTGTGATCGATAACTTCGAAACGAAATGCGTAGTTTTCTAACAAATATTAAGGTTGTATTTTTAGTGGAATGTTTTATTGGTTTGGACTAGTATGTTTTATGGGTTGATTGCGTAAGAAGTATTTTCTTGAAGACCTCAAAATTAAGCGGGATTCGGGGGGCTGTCGTGGGTAGAACCTGGATGAAATTAGGACTGGCCTAGTGATAGACACAGGAAAAGAGAGGCCGAAGCCCAAAAATCTCCACAAATAACTGAAATTGAGAAGTGCCAAGCAAAGAGTATCCTACTATTAAAAATGTTATGGTCTGGATCTTTAGATAGGTCTCAACGACTGAACGGATTCCGATGAAACTTAGGATACGGGTAGACCATAACCTGGTACCTAAATAGGATGGACTAAGGATAATTTTCCACCCAGTGGTCCGTTATCTATATTTAACTTCCGTCTATCTGCAAGCAAGACAATCTGCAAGACGCACTGCAAGTTACCATCCCTACCTTGTTGCTGTTCCACCAATTCGCACTAAACGTCTTTTATAATGCCACAGCAAAGGAGTGGAACTCTCTGCCTGCGTCTGTGTTTCCGAACGCATACAACCCTAATCTCTTCAAAATTAGAGTGAACAGGCTTGTTCTGGGTAAGCTGCTCCATCGTCGACTTTGTCTCTGTCATCTATGACCTAGACTAGTCAAAAGCAAACTCATCGCAAATAAAAAAGCTAGCAGTTTCATAATTATTTGCTTGAGTGTGATAGGGATGTAACATTTATGTTCCTATAAAAATAAAGAGTTTAATTTTAATTTTTGCAGTTACTGTAAAATTGTCACCGCCAGATAGCATTGAAAGTCGTCTTAATACCGACATAAGAAAATACTAACATGACGATGTTAGAGGAAATTCCTAAGACGGAATTAAATCTATTTTGAGCAATGCACGTGTACAATTTAATTGAAGAAATGGGTTACAGCGATAGGTGACAGGCGGTAACATGATTGTTATGTACTCTCTATTTTGAACTTTAACCATGTTTGAGATATTGTGTATAGTACCTACTTAGTTACCTAGTTTGATAATTTTCCATCAGTCGTCATAAGAAAACTTTTTTTTGCACTAAGATAACAATTAGGTATCTAATGAAATACTGAGATTGAACATTAAACACGAATAAACTGGCACAGTCGGGTAAAAACACTCTCTCTCGACTAAAAACAATGAGCAGATGAGAAATTGTCAAAATACAGAATAACCACACAACAATGATATATGAATGAATACAAATAATGACTTTAACATATTCATTCAACTCCATAACTTAAAATTTCGGTAAACACAATCTAACTCAATAAAACAAAAAAATTACTCTGTATCAAATAAAAAAATATAAGCCGGATACATAAAAACGACACCCCTCAAATAGACCGTTAAACAATTACAGAAGTATCAATCTACAATAAAAAGAAAAAAAAGACAAAAAGGAAAAAAAAACTGCAAAAAACCGACCCTGTCCAAACATAGCGTGTCAAATCCCACAGTTTACTAAACGGTAGGCCTTAAATAAAAAAAGACCACGTGTTAATCTTGGCACGTTTTTAAAAAATGGTAAAAAAACGCCCCTCCTATCGCTCAACCAATAAAAAGTTGAAAAAAAAATATGTTAAAACGGCTTTTAGAAAAAAATGAGTTAATTGGTGGCGTGCGTGCCGCCTTTTTTCTATTGAGGGCTTTTTTCGCCCGTGGGGTGCATTTTTTGTCCCCATTATGAGTGTTATAGGCTGTGAAGCTGTCAAATTGTTTTAGAATTATAATTTGTATGCGTTTAACGCTGCATAATTTTGTTAATAATAGCCTGTGTGGTGTAGCATGGTTTTTTATTGAAGGTTTATTATTTTATTGAATTTATCATGGTTGAGAAAAAAAATGATTCTTTTTTGTCAAATGTTAAGTTTAAGCTAAGTTTGTTAAAGGTATGGTTTAGTATTTTTTTCTTGCAGATATAAAGTAGGTACTAAAAAATATCAAGATTTCGATTCTAAATTATTATTCTAAAACATTTTATCGTATAGTTTGTTTCCGATGACCTTTAATGTCATATAAGAAAAACTATTAACACAATGATTTACAAAAGCGACATCTAACGGAGAATAGATAATAACGCGACTGTTCTAATTAGACTTCTCAATTAAAAATAATTGTAATAAATCAAACTGATGAAAAAAATCTTTCTTTTTTTGTCTCAAAAACTACTAAAAAAGTTCTTCAAGTGTCCTTATTTCTTAGACATCAATCAAATTCCAATAAGATAAATTGACCATGAAGCTCCAACAGAGTAAAATTCTGATCAAGACGATTTTTTCTTAAATTTTTTCTAGTCTGTTAAGTGCCTTAACCACCAAGACTTACTTTAAAAAAAAAACACTTTTTTGTATTAGCCCTTTAAAATATCACATTTCTCAGTCACAAGCCCGCCTATAACATTCTAAGAAAAAACTTCAAATAACGTTAAAAAAGACACGAACTCAAAGCCAGAAAAAAAATAAAAATACAAAAAATACACTATTATGTAATAATGGAAAATTTTACCTCGTTTGTCTGAAAAAACAACCGCCCTGCGCTGCGTCAACTTATAAAATTTCCATTTAAAACACGCAGCATTATTATCTTTTTTCTAACGAAAAAAATGCACTTTAAACCTGCACTTAAATAACATAAAAACCATCCACATACATTCTATTTTCAACCCAATTTCCAAGGGATGTAAAATTGAGTTTCATTTGAATTTATTTTATGTTACGTCATTTTGATTTGACATTTGAGTTCCTTGGTCTACTTTATTGGTTAGTGATGTGACTTTATTGCTTTAAGATTTAGTCAAGATGTTGTCAAAAACAATGACTTAAAAAATGCAAACCTACTCTCTTCCAGACTATCTGTTGTTCCTACTTTGACAAGTAGTAAACTATTTTTGCAACTATTGCACCATGGAAACATAAAACAAGTCATATAGTGTATACGAACTTGATTCATTTGTTTTTTTTGTGAAGTCAAAAAGGACACAAAACCACATTCGTTTACAGAAAAAAATATAACAAAAGATGAATTTAAAAAAAAAAATTCCAAAAAGTCTCAACCACTTTGGTAACTTCGATGAGGTTTGCACAAGAGCATAGAGGTTTTCAGAAAGAGATGCCAAAGCCGAGCAGTGAGATAATTCGAATTGTGAGTATCCATCATCATCATATCAGCTGAAAGACGTCCACTGCTGGACATAGGCCTCCCCCAAGTGTCGCCACAACAACCGGTCTTGTGTGTCTCGCATCTATCGGCTACACGCTACCCTCACCAGGTCATCGGTCCACCTTGTGGGAGGCCTTCCAACGCTACGTCATCAGGTACGCGGTCGCCACTCTAGAACCTATCGGCCCCATTGACCATCTGTTCTGCGAGCAATGTGCCCTGCCCACTGCAACTTCTGTGAGTATTATGCCATTATAATACTCACAATTCAAATTCTCTCACTGCCATACCAGAGCCATTTATGGTATATAGAATTACATAAAAACCAAGAAAAATACTTTTTAAAGCTGCCATAATGCACCATACGTTACTTCATGAAAAAAAATTAAAGTTGACCATGACCTAATTAATCGTAAATCCTGAAGAAACCTGGATATGAAATCCCATCAATAATAACAAGTTTTTTTTTTGATAGCCTAGGTACCTAAACTCCATATTTTGCCCGTCTGTCCCAGAAAGAGGGTAATGTTTTTTAACGAGCTTTATTGACCCCTATGTCACTCAATAAAAGAAACAACTTGCTAATTGATTTGATCATAATCTTGTGTTTCATCCAATTACGTTTCATCTTTTGTCTTTTTTTGGGCTGATTCAATTGTATTTACCACAAGGGGTATTATAGGGCTACAAAAATTAATGGTGTTTTTTTGTGTTTTGATTGGCTCGCGTTTGACCACAATTTCAACTGACGGAAAGGGATGATGTGGTCGACAATGAAGTTTACTTGCCTAGAAGTGTTGTAGCTACCAGTAAAAACAGCTATCAGGGTTGGCCCTTATTTTCACTCATTTATTTATTTTTAAACGTTACGCCACACTAGGAATGTCTCCTGTATCATGGTTGCGTTTACAAACATACGAACAGAAAAAGACATACACAAACAGCCAGTCCCGGAACAACTATCTGTAGGACATACAAAAATTTGTTCAGTGCGGAAATCGAACCCGTGACACGCAGCGCAGCAGTCAATCGCTCAACCACTGCGCCAACCGTGTTGTCATTGCTTATTGAAGGAAATCTTACCCAAATGTGAAATACAATAGGTTGACTAGCTTGAACCCAAAGGGACACACTTCCGAGATAACATATTATCATATGTTCCATGACAAAACTGCTCAGCCGTTTAGATGTAAAAATTTAACAAACAGACAGGCCGATTAATTTTCGAATTTTGTTATATTAATATTGATTGATATGGAAAACTAAATTGATCTTCCATTCACTGGTCTTTCTGAGCAGTGGTACAGAGAAAAACTAAAAAAATATATCCGTTTTCCTCTAAAGCAGCGGTTAAGAACCGCTGCTTTTTGGCTGGCGACCCAAAATATAAATCTATCTGAAGCCCGCGACCTTAATGTTTTATTTATTTTCCAGTGATTTTAAAATAATAAGATTACCCAAAGCCCGTGGTTTGCTAAAATTGACGTAATTTTATTATCTGATTAAAACAACTTTTTTAAGACAGCAAGGCACGAAAGTCTTGCGACCCATCCCAATACCGCCCGCGACCCAAGGTTAAAAAACGCCGCTTTAAAGGATAAGGCAGTTAAAAATACTCACGATTCGCCAACCACAATTCTGAAGAATCCAAAATGGAAAAATCTAATAACTGCCCGTGGAAAACGAACCTAGCATTATATAAAAATGTCAGTAAAATTACCGAACTCGGCATACTACATCGACTAAATGAATTAAACTGAGTCGAGCGATTGTCTTTAGTTTGAGTCGATCTTGACTGTTATTGCACATGCACATCACTATTTGCGCTAGTGTGCACGTTATCTCAACGTGCGGTTGATAAAATTTTGAAAAATCCACAACTTTTCCGCGATAACCCCGCCCCGTTGCGAGGAAAAAAAGCTCTAGTGTCGTATTCATAGTCAAGCTAAATAAGTACCTACTTGTAAAAAAGATATTAAGGATTGAATTGGTTTTAACTGTATATTCGTGATTATAAAAATGATGGCTGATACTGAAATTGAAAAAACTTGAAAGAAATGTGTCTGAATAAAAAATACGTCTCAGGTAAATGAGTTCCTTAAACATTAATTAGCGAAATGCAGATAGACAGATAGGTAAAGAAAGACGATGACATTAATTATTCTCAAATTACTCATTTAAGACAACTTTGATCCACAATAGCTGTAAATAGCACTTGCCCATCATGAACTTTACAAACTAGTCAAAATTATCCGAAGTCATTTATCAATCGTGCCTACCTTCTTGATAAAATATTGCGCCTGACACTTACCCAATGAAACTACACAAATAAACCTGAGCAAATATCATTATACACATCTTAAGCAACCCCAAAACGCAAGAATACGCCAAGCAAACAAGAAAACATACGTGCAAGAGCCATCCATACATACAGCATATACAGCAACCGCACTATGAATACAGCACATCTTATAAATAACCGCGTTATCTGGGAATAAGTACAAGTTGCTTGTATGTTGCAATCATAGAGCTCTTTGTATGAGTGTAGATAAAGAGCCACTTCTATTCGCACACGATGAGACACGAACGTCTACGCACAAATTGTTTTGAAGTATGAAGAAAGTAAGTATGACCTAGTTTTTTTTGGTTAAGGATTTTTAACACCCTTTATAGATTTTGTGTTGTATGCCGAGCGCGGCTACGTAGGGGTTGAAAGTTTAGTTGAACTATATGCGATTTTTATGAGTCTCTGTTTGTTTAAAAACATGTGATAACTGTGTGATTCAAAGTGTTGAAAGGCACTTGAATCATTTTGTTACTAGCGTGGCACACACTTATTAATACACATACTTTTTAAAGTGTTAAATGGACATCTGCATCTTAATTAAATAAGCCCTTTTAGAGTTCGAAACACACTTGTACAGTGCTCTTGGACCCTCTTAGAAGCATCAGCTTCCAAACAACAATGGTTTTGTTTTTAGGCGTTGTCAGTAACCGGTGTTTTTACTCTAACAATTAGTCATTTATATATCTCATCATTCAAGTATTATATATTATAAGTCAACATCAATTATTCTTTGTCAGTTTGGGTTACCTATGTTCAGGCTTATTCATAAAATTTTAAACCATTTGTTTATTTTAAATTCGGATCAACAAATTCTACTTACGAATCCTCTGAATTAAGTATCAGTATTTAAACTAATCATATTGGAAACGTTTATGAATGAGGCTAGACGGTTATATTTTTTTTAAATAATATATCAGACACGGTAGGTTAAACAGTATCAGCTGTTGATCTCGGCTGTCATTTTTAGATCAAGAAGCAAGAAAATCTGACACCAGTCTTGCCAAGAACTACCGTGTTACCCAATTAATTTTAAAGATTAAACAGTAATATAAGGCATATTACTGTTAAATCTCATCATCTGCCAAATCTTTTCTTTACTATAAAGCTGTCGTAAAATTTGACGAGTTACATTTATTTTGATTATTGACACAACCACTTTTAGGTAGAACAGCAAACGTTTCCTGTAGTAAGTAGTATAGGCAAGGTTCCTAACCTTAATTTCTCTTCTTCTCTTAAGCCTCCAGTACTTTAAAGATAGGGCAAGACAGACTTGACTATCATATCATCAGGATCAGCGAAAGCATAGCTTACTATCAGCGTAAGAAAAACAAACACACATCACACCACTCTTTCACACACTTTGTCTCTGTCATCTATGACCTAGACTAGGGTCAAGAACAAACCCATATAAAAAAAAAAAACAAACGAACTAAGAATTGCACCTCTTTTTTTATTTGAGAGGAGTTTGCTCTTGACTCTAGTCTAGATCGTAGATGAGAGAGAAAGTCGACGATGAAGCGAGCTTACCCAGAAGAAGCCTGTTCACTCTAATTTTGAAGAGATTAGGGTTGTATGCGTTCGGAAACACAGACGCAGGCAGAGAGTTCCAGTTTTTATTATTATTTAACACGAAAATTATCCCAAGGGAACATATTTCCGGGATCGAAAGTATCTATATGTTATTCTAAACTATAATCTACCTACGTGCCAAATTCCATCAAGATCTGTTCAGCCGTTCTGACGTGATTGAGGAACAAACATACATCCATCCATCTAAACATCCGAACTTTCGCATTTATAAAATTACTAGCTGCGCCCCGCGGTGTTACCCGCGGTTTAAAACTAGCTTATGTGTTAATCCAGGATATGAGCTTCCTGCATACCAAATTTTATCGAAATTGGTCGAGCCGTTTGCGCGTGAAGAAGTAACAAACATACACACACACTCGCAAATTTTCGCCTTTTTTATATTATAGTAGTGTGATTAAGTAAATATAGAAGTATAGATTATGCTAAGCTACGTGACTGTAACTCAGAGCTTTTTCTTCTAAAACCGAAGCAAAGTTACCGAGCAACCAATAGCTTTGCGGTCGCGGTTGATCTTGTGGTTATGCAGTTAAGCGAGGCTAATATTTTAAGCTTAGACTATTACAATACCTTAAGTTTTCAATAGGTATTAACGTGGATGCCTTTACAGGACGTAACAGAAATAACACACTCATTGGAAAAGGGTAATTAAACTCATAATTATGAACAAATTTTAGTATTTAGAAATTGCAGAATCCTGAAATTGCGGAAACAACAACACATTTAGTAAAATTTTCGAAACGTTAAAATAAGAGGCTGGTGGATGCCAAGATTCACAGCTTGGCTCATCGCCGCAAGGTTGCCTGCTTGTCGGTCTTCTACAGATTGTACTTCGGGGAGAGTGTCCAGGAACTCCACGATCTCATCCCACCGGCCCCCTTCTACCATCGGACATCTAGACGCACTGCAAGTTACCATCCCTACCTTGTTGCTATTCCACCAATTCGCACTAAACGTTTCCAAACGTCTTTTATAATGCGCACAGCAAAGGAGTGGAACTCTCTGCCTGCGTCTGTGTTTCCGAACGCATACAACCCTAATCTCTTCAAAATTAGAGTGAACAGGCTTCTTCTGGGTAAGCTCGCTCCATCGTCGACTTTGTCTCTGTCATCTATGACCTAGACTAGAGTCAAGAGCAAACCCATATTAAATAAAAAAATTAAAAAAAAAGAGGCAAAATAGGTCCAATAGTAAAAGATGTTCATGATGATTAGCACAATGACCCCTTTTAGGTTTTTCATTTATTTTGTCACACATTGTACCTATACGTATAAATGTGGTTGAATGTAACGATTTTGATTACTGTGTTCCAGGACTATAGCTGATGATGGTGCCTTTCAAAGTCGCCCATGAATCCATTTAATCTTTAATAGAGCTTTGATGATGCTCATGAACGAAAACAATAATACTGGACCCTGTTCCCGATGCTGGTAGGTCACCTATCGGTACTACTGCTGATAGCAACTATTCTAAAAAACCGGCCAAGTGCAAATTGGACTGCCACACGAAGGGCTGGCTCCGTACCATAAACCGAGAAATAGATGAAATTTTCACAGAGCGTGTATTTCCATTGCCACTATAACCTAATATGGTTCTTAAGATACAGCCCGCTGACAGATAGACAGACGAACAGCGGAGGCTTAGTAATAGGGTTCCGTTGGTTACCCTTTGGGTATGGAACCCTAAAAATGTGGGTTGTAATAAAAAAATCCTACTTCCATACATAGGCACAAGTTGCCTTTAAAAATGGAATTTCTAAACAAACAAAGTCACGTGTTCAGAATTACCATAGGAGAAGATTTTCTGGGAATTGACGAAAAAACTTGTTCATTTATAATAAAATATGACTACAGCTCTTCGTCACACTCTGTTCACACTAAGTGTTGTGTTTATGGGTTTTTGATCATAAAAAATCTTGTGTGAAAGTACGCTCTTTTTCTAATTATGTATTCCAAAAATACTTATCAAGCTCTATTATTATTGCCCTTATCCCATGTTACTTGGTCGGCGCAACACGTTTTTTTCTTCTATTCTGTCGTGTCAGCCGTCTCGCTATCACTAACTGCCTTTTCTAAGACCTAAAATTAGATAAATTTAATTTAATTTATCAATCATCACTTCTAATATTTTAATAGTTTTTGTAACACCTATTAAATGCGAAGTGAAAATACAGCAGTTTGCTTAACTACAATGTTAGTAGTTATACAGACTGCAATGTACTCGTATAAGATTTTAGTGAGGGTTATGTAAAATTTTATACATATTTTTGTCGATAGTTTTTTGGATATATTTTTGAAGCTTTAAATTCATATAAAGCTTTCAATCACTCATCTAGTTCTCGGGATTTAAAATCAAAAGTTGCAATTTATTTTCTAACTAGCTGCCGTCCGCGGCTCTGCCCGCGTGAATGTCGAAAATTATCCCAAGGGAACATAATCCTGGGATAAAAACAATCCTATATCTTTTCCCGGGACTCAAACCATCCCTATACCAAATTTCATCTAAATCGGTCTAGACGTTTGCGCGTGAAGAAGTAACAAACATACACACACACACCACACACACTCACAAACTTCCGCCTTTATAAAATTAGTGTGATAGTGTGATAAAGAACATTTTAATCATTTCAGATCTTTTGGTGGTTGCTGACAGAAGAAGTAACTCCACGCCGCTCAAAACAGGTGGTATCATAGTGGTCCTGCCAGGGCTCCGGAATTTGTTTGAAAGAGTCACCGCGGCCCTGGAACGCAAAGGGCATTAAGAGGAACACGGATGGTCAGTAAGAGTCTGACACTCCCCCTTTCGCTCCACCCAGAGCGGAAGGAGTCATTTGATGTGATCCATCCCACATGTGATCGCTGCTTCTCCACAAAGTGGGGATCTGAGGATGGACGGTGTCGCCAAGGTCGGCCTAGGAAGAGGTGACGAGATGAACTGGACATCTACCTGCAAGGGTTGATTCGAGATGGCTCGGGAAAAAAATATCTGGAAGGATTTGGTAGAGGCATATATCCAGCAGGGGAATAGTAACGCTAAATGATGCACACTTGTTTGTGAAGAAATGCATTAACAGAGTTGCAAAGGATTTTTTTTGCAAAAATAATATGTTTTTTGTACAGTACCGAAATAATGTTTCTAAGTTACTCTGCACCCTGCCAGGGTTGCGGAATTTGTTCGAAAGAGTCACCGCGGCCCTGGAACGCAAAAGGCTTTAAAAAGAACACGGATGGGTTTTAGTCAGTAAGAGTCTGACACGCCCTTCCGCTCCACCCAGAGCGGAAGAAGTCATTTCATGATTTCCCATCTTAAAAAAAAAAAAAAAAGTTACTTTGGACTTTTTAATCGTATTGCTCTGAATCCAAGATAATTTTCACTAGATTATCTTAATTAAATTGTCATTAATGATCTTGATTAAGTAATAAAATAAGGAATTAATTACATCCATCTACTTATTTACTTACAGAAACAACGTAATCGGACCAAGCTTCAACATTGCACAACGACACAAGAATCCAAGCACTAATTAGAAAAAAGACCCGCCATAGCGAAAACAGCAATCCAATTAGACAAAATCTAAAGATAAATTTATCGATATCGATATTCCAATTACCCCACACTAGAGGTCGCTAACGGCGAAGTGTGTTGCGCCGGCGCACTGCAGATAAATCTTTTTACTGCACACTTCGATTAGAAAATTCCTTTATTAATTGACTGCCTTAATTAAAGCGTTTTCTTAAGTTCTTCCTTGTGCTAAAATTATATTGGAAGTTTTTAGTTGATTATTATTTTAATGTTTATAATCATTTGTAATGTTATGGAATCTTTGATCTGAATTCTTGTGTTAATAAGTTTAATTTTATAAGGTTTATTATCAACTCGTTTCTCAGAGTCTCTTAATGTTCGATCATAGGAATAATTGCCATTATTTATTTTATTTATTAGGTCTACCAATAATTGTTTACACTAATTTACAAGTAAAAATAAAACTCGTTATATGCATTGATGATAATAGTATTTTTGTTAGCCAACCTTAAATCTGTGCCACCCATCTTTTTGACTTAAGTCTCATAAACACTTCACTAAAGCCATGTTTGGGCAAACAATGCCTACTAGTTCTTTTTATAACGAAGCCACACATATGAAGTCATTTGTTAATTAGCACAAGGAGATTGCAGACTGCAGGTTTAAAAACGAAGTCTGAGGCCAAATGCCTGCTATAAAATAAAATAGTGAAACTTCACTTCATTCCGGAAGCAATAAGCCTTTACCTCACTCTATGTTTTACAAGGTATGGCCGCAGTTAATCTCGAGAGCTCAGAAAATTAAACACTTATTAATTAACGAAATACCGCACTAAGTTTTATGATTACTCTTCCCATTTAAGTAGAAAACATATTTTTTAAGACGACCCTTTCTGAGAACCAGCAAACGACTGTTTACAACCACTTATAAATAGTCTCTCACAACATAAAAAAATAAATTGCCTACAAACCTAACATTAGATTCCAAAAGAGCCCCATAAACTCTACGGTATTAGAAAACAGATTAAGATAAAACTAAGAAAAATAAATCAACTGCCCACGCGACTCGCGACCTAGCACAACGGACACACACGGCGGGAAAAGGACGAAAAAAAAGGACGGAGCAAGACAAAAAAATCGCAAAAGCGACGCGAATATATCCGAGGCGAATGACCTGCGAAAAATAAGACGAAAACGAACTCCCGCGCACATGTGCGTTCGGCCATTTTTTTGTTTCTGTCCCTTTCTTACGCCAAAAAAGGTAGGCGTGCGCCCGGGTGGGAGAGAGAGGGGAGATAAAAGAAAGCGCGCGGAAAGAGTTGGCGGTCGTTCGCGCTCCGGTTTAGTTCCGAACATTGCCGCTAGGTGCGCCAGTGCAGCGGGAAAATTTCTTCCTGTTTTGAGTTCATGCGTTCCTTTTTTGAGGAACTTTAGCGGCGCGTGAGTTTGTGATTTTGTTTTTTATTTATGAATCATAATTATTTTGATTATGATCTTTTTGATTTGATAAATGTATCGTTGTTTAAATAGAGCATGAGTCACATAATAAAATCAGCCTACGAAAATATTCTTATTTACTAGTAAAAAGTTAGGAACATGGTCGGACTAGTTTACCTATAGGGTAAAAGCCGGATAGTTGCCACACTTTTTACAAAAATAAAAAATTATTATATATTTAGTTAGTTGTCACTTTATTCATAAAACGGGTAGGTACTTTGGTTTATTATCTTCAAATTTGTGAAAGTAAAGAACATTATTTTTGATATTTCCAGAATATTGGCGATTTTTGTCGACCTCTAAATTTTGTGACATCTATACCATATGGGGGTTAGTTGCCTAATCCATGTAAATTACGTTTAGGATAGGTGCCCCGCCGAGAAAGAAGATTTTTATTGCGCAAAAACTTTGATCGCACCTTGCCTTCCCATGCAATCGCACAGATACATGCAACACGGTCTACTTAGTTGTCGTTGTAAAGTCTCTCGATTGATAAATAAAATAACATGTGATTCATCCGCGAAGCTAGAGTAATTAAAATCGAGGCAACTATACCCCTGGGGCAACTATCCTGGTTTTACCCTACTGTCTACATGAAAAACTTAGTTGAAATTATAGGTAAATTTCATCAGTTTAATAAAAAAAACTTAATAAGAAATCCAAATATAGAGAACTTCATCCCTAAAAGCTCCATATTTCATTCAAATCAAACACCTAGCATATATTATCAAGAGCCCATTGAAAGTCCATATGTGTTGCGGGATAGTTTAATAGATACTTAAAATAGCTCATTCCTTCCTGTTTGGCGCTGTTTTTAAGTCAGTAAAGATAATATGCCTTTCTCCTCGAAATTAAAACGATATTTTATTACCAAAAAAAGATATTAGGTGTGCGCTTTAAATATTATTCTGAGAAAGAAAGAAGGGATGTTTTATTAATTTTTAAATACTTTTTGTAATAGTCCCGAATTGTTTTCCATTGCAGGGTCAAGACCTTGTGTTCCACAACTGGGCAAAGGGTCACCCCTTTTTCATTACAAACTTATCCGTCTTGTGACATCTCTAGCAAGATTGCTCTGCAAACATAATCAGGATCATTCAGAATGTATTATAATATCAATGCTTTTGTTATCCTAAGGTACCAAGGCAAGTAAATTATAATCTTATTAATATCTAAGAGCTCCAGTTAATTTTAAGGCATTAACCTTTATGTCAAGCCAACCGCACTTAGCTACCAAAATAAGTTAAATTATAATGCGTTACAATAAAATTGTAATGACCTATCGACTTGTTGAGCAGTACCTAGTATTTGCAAAGAAAATAAGGAAAGATGCAAGTTGCTAAAAGTTCCTTGTAAAACTCTTTCTTACTACAAAAGCGGATGAAAAAAGTCAAGTTCAAACCGCAGTAGGTCAAGGCATTCCGGCTAACGTTTAAGCAGGGGTGGGCCTGACACAACTGGACAAGAGACCAGATGGTCTGCATGAAAAACACGGATGCAACTGCCGAAAAGGCTAAGTTGTAAAGTCAGTATCTTGACCCACCAAGTCAAGATAAAATCTCTATTACAGTACCTTTCTGTTTTAAGTTGTCACTAGTTATCACTGTCAGTCGGTCGGTGTTGGTGGCCATGCCATAGACTGTATTCAGTTCTGTCTATGGTGTCCAGAGAGTCGTTACTCGCAGGTAATGTCCGGTCTTGACTTGGCCTCGAAGTGAATCTTATTTTTGTGGTTCTTTTTTTAATAAGAAAAGTTGTGTTTTATTATTTTTGTATTTTTTTTGCTCAATTCGGCCAGAATAAATGTATTTTCTTTCTTTTTTTTCGTTCTTTTAAAACTGGTTTATAATCAAGATACGGGATTAAAAAAAAAAACATAATTTTCTGCTCATTGTCCTTCAAGTGTAATCGAAACAGCCGGTCTTTTCGGTAAAAATGTCACTGTGATAACTTAGGTGAAGTGAGTCCCAAGTGAGCTGTCCATCCAAAGCTTCAGGTGGGATGGCACGTCATTCTAAGCTCACATCACCTGGGTTCTCAACAGGACCGAAAAAGTTTGTCTTACTAATACAGAAGGTAGTAGGTTATGCACCGAGGGGATAAAGCAGTGACTTATGTCACGGGCGTCATATTGAATCCCGAACGCAATGAAGGATTCGATGTTTAACTCACGTACGAGCGAAGCGAGGGAGTTAATATAAGACAAGCGGCGCGCGGTGAACAGCCACAGCGACCTGCACCTAGCAGCGGAGGCCGACAGGCACCGCTCGCGGGCTAAAATGACGTACTTAAGGGTACGTTTGCTTAGATTGCTTAAATTTGACGTTTTCGTGCAGGTGGTGTGAAAATACCATTAAAGCATCTCGTGATAGATCAAAAATCGAAGTTGCATAGATTTAAGACATAACCTTACATCACACCCATTCCCCGAAGAATTGACACATATTAGTAAGTGGGTAAAGAGGTAATTGCGTGTTGCCAGTGATGACGTATGGAACTGAAACGTGGTCGCTCACAATGGACCTCATCAGAAGGCTTAAAGTCACCCAAAGAGCAATAGAGAGGGCAATGCTCGGAGTTTCCTTGCGTTATGTGAATCAGGAATGACGATAGCCGCAAGAGTACTACGGTTACCGACATAGCCCGAAGGATTGCCAAACTGAAGTGGCAGTGGGCAGGGCACATTGCTCGTAGAACAGATGGTCGATGAGGCCGAACAGTTCTAGAGTGGCGACCGCGTACCGGAAGACGCAGCGTTGGAAGGCCTCCCACAAGGTGGACCGATGACCTGGTGAGAGTTGCGGGTAGCCGGTGGATGCGAGACGCACAGGACCGGTTATTGTGGCGATACTTGGGGGACGCCTATGGCCAGCAGTGGACGTTTTACGGCTGATATGATGATGAGTAAGTGGGTGCGGGTAATCAAACTAAATTCTTACCTTAACCCCAATAACACATTGCTCAACCAGGTTATCGAACTTAAGACCGATTATACTGTTGCGCGTCTACTCTGTGGCAATCAATTTTTTTTTTCTTTCGAAACCAACAGAAAAATGTTAATATTAATAGTCATCTCAAAACTGTCACTGAATTCTCATACATTTCCATAATGAACATCCCGTTTGCATGCACAAACTTGTTTCAGTTTAAGGCAGTATATCAAAAAAATATAGCATTAATAACCACTCTAAGTCTGACTATTTTTCATCCTAGACATATAAACAGTATTAAAGTTGTTCTCAATAATATCTTCCTTATAACTTTCTTGAGGTATTCAAATGTGAACTTTAGGGTGGAAACTCTAGAGTCGGTTTTGTTTCAAAGTATTCTAATGAATCTGTCTACCAATTGATTTAAAAGCTTGAAGGAGGGTTTTTAATTGATGCTTTTTCTCGGCATATTTATAGTCCACTTGTTAAGGTGCAGTTCGATCCTATTGGTTTATTTAGATCTTTATTTTTTTGTTGTTTTGGTGGGCTGTTGATGGGACCTGTAATTACGTCACGATGTCTGATTTGTGGTCACAACATGTCATGGAACTGTTAGCATCTCTTGAGTTTTTATTTTTGGGTTTGTTACAGAAGCGGTTGTAAATGGTTTATTATTAAGTGGATAACAAGGTATTACCTCAGTATAATTGAACGAGCTGTATGCCTTAGTTTGCATAGTTCTTCTTTCACAAATTCACGTATTAACCATCAGTCCTCAACTTCCGATAGGACAGTTTTGGATGAAATTAATTTTTCTTAAACAAATTCTTTGTCGAACAATCAGTCATCTCCTTAACATTAAACAAGTTTACTACGATCTCTGCCAATGCCGCGACCGGGGGAGATTGAAGCTCATTTTTATAGGTACCATCATGAAGGCTTCCTAATTCACCCGCCATAGATTTAAGACTAGCTAGACCATAAAATAGAAACTTAGTAAGAACTAATCAAAAAACTAATCTGAAGAATTAAGTTATTGCAAAACTAGACTCAGCCAGCGTGAATGTCGGAAGTAAGGTATTTTACAAAAAAATATCTAATTAGTCAGTCAGACAGATTTCGAAAAAATTTTGGACACGTATTTTTTCGTTTTTCACGTTAACAAATAATGAAGACGATACAGTGCGTTATAAACACGCGTGACGTCACTATGATAGTACAATTTACCAGCGATGTGACGTCATGCGTGTTTTCAACGCACTATATTGTCTCCATCCATCCACACATCCAAACATTTGGATTTATAAAAGTAGTTAGATGAAGGCTACGCTCCTGATTAACAATATCTGGAGGAATTCCCTTGGCTTCATTGAAAGGACTCCAAAATATTGAGGATAGATGTCTAAGAAGAAGATACGGTAAGCCAAGGCAGATATTCCACCAATTTGCACAAAACCTTCTGGAAATATTTCAATTGGGCAGATGACTAAAAAATTATAGTTAGTCCTTCAGATAGATTTCCAAAAAATATTGGACACGTATTTTTTCTTTTTTCATTTTAACAAATAATCAAGACGATACCGTGCGTTGAAAACTCGTGTGACGTCACATTTGAGTACACTTTTGACTCAAAAGTGACGTCACAAGCCAACTAATGATTTTTGATGCGTTTTATTTAAGACAATTTTAATTGATATGATAAAGCAAAAAATACGTGACCAATATTTTTAGAATAATCTAACGGGACCGGACGGACTAAATAGAATCATATTTTTATTTTCTCAGGAATCATCCCTATTGTGCGTACGGTAAAGGTGGATAGATTGTTCTGCCAGAGTCAGTGTTTCCTGGTAGCTACAACCTGTAGGTCTTTAAGTCAAGAGTTAACACTGAACAGGTTACTTCTAGATAAGTGTGCCTCCATCGTCGACTGATAGTCAGCGACGATGTGCGCTGACTATCAGTACAGATAATGATCAAAGGCGACCGTATCCTAGCTATAAATGCGGAAGCGAGTTTGTTACGCTTTTACGCCTAAATCGCTGAACCGGTTATGATGAATTTTGGTACAGAGATAGATGGAACCCAAGATACTGTTATAGACCACTATTTTGTGAAAATCTATATAAACGCGAGCATTAAAGCTAGTCAATAATAAAAACGGACAGTCTGGATTTGTCCCAGATGAAAAGTCCAATCCTGATCAATAGGGATGACCCTTTTATGCACATGGTATATCTGAAATAACCAGCTATATGGCATGTGAACACTACAAACTATCTATCTGGAGAACGAACAGCGATATTTTTGGTAGAGAAGCATAAAATTCTAAAATTCTGAACCACTATCAAATAATTTGGTTATTAATGTATGGTGAAGTGTAGTCCTAGGTTACAAGAGTGACTGAACGGTTTACTAGTAGCTAATGTGACTGACTGTTTTATTTTGTAAAGATTTGATATTCTTTAAAAAGGTTTTTGAGTCAAACTACTAGATTTCAGACGTTTACCGATTTAGATATAGGCGTATTAAAATTCTCTTGCAATAGTTCCCGATACTCTGGGCTTTATTTAAAACAATACTGACAGAAAGAACAAACAGTACTCCCAGACCTGGAGAAATAACTCAGATCTTTCGATCACAAAATAGTGAGGCAGAGCAGTTAGTTGGTTTATCCTCATCATTTCACCTGAAGAGATGCCTCCCTAGGTCTTCACACTCGGTCCAGGTCCTAATACGGCAGTCCACCTAGTTGGGAGGCCCTCCAACGCTGTCTACCGGGACGCGGTCGTTACTCCAAAACCTGTATGTCCAATCGACCATGTTCTGCGAGCACTGTGCCTGCCCACTGCGATTTCAGTGTGGCGATTCTTGGGTAACTTCTTCAGCCTTCCAATGCTTGTCCTCGGAGTTTAACATATACCACAATAAATGTGTCATTAAAATAGGGTATTCTACTAGGTAGAAAAAATATAATTTTATAAAGTCCGTCAGTTAAATTTTCAAAAAATATTGGATACGTATTTTTTGCAATTTCAAAATTTAATAGATAAATTGCATTAAAGTTCAAGAGAGGGGGCTGGTAACGTGTCTAGTGTAATAATTGTACTATCGCAGTGACGTCACGTTAGTTTTCAACGCATCTTCGACATTTTTTGTTTAAAAAAGAAAAATTACGTGTCCAATATTTTTTTAAATCTATCTGAAGAACTTATCATATTTTTCAGGAGAAAACCCTATTGCCTACAGAAACTACTTCTTATAGGTTCCTGAACTACATATTTTTTCAAGGAATGTGAGGTTTTTTTCACATCTCCGCGACTGAAGCTAGTATTATTCAAAACAGCCTGACGTAATAAAGGCAAGCGGTGTGTGAGCTCAAAAGAAATATAATAACATTGTGTAGAGCGGGTCTGCCTCCTTGCCTAACCAGTTTTAGAAACATATCACATGACTATAATACTTAGACATTACAGTTTCTTATTAGATTTATTTTCCGTATGAAGGTTTTTAAGAAGTGAGAGCTCTTTTGTTTTTTAAAAAATGGCTAGTGCGTTTCTTAGAACATTTTGGTGACTACTTCAACATTATTTCTGTAAATACTTGTTACTATATTTTCGAGCCGTTTGAGGTTGAAATCGGCCTTGTGCTCACAACGGCTGGTTGACACTTCCCGTGACCCAAGAGCTGGCTTTTACTCTGATCAGAGGCTAAGCATTGCCATTCAACGTGGCAATGCCTCCAGTCTCTTTGGCACATTACCAGCTGACAGCGTTGAGGACGAATTTTTTGATGCTATATTTTAATTTGTTGTAAGTTTAGTTTATTTGTTAGTACTGTAAATTTTTTAACACGTTTATTTTTCATGTCTCCTACAAAATAATTCGATAAAACTGCGACAGTCCATATAAAGCGACCTTACCTAAAAAACGACAACGTCGTATTTTTACCTTAATTAGTGGATGACTGATCTTACTTATCGATGACATTTAGGTACTTAAAGACTTTATACTGGTGACAATTTTCGAATTATCTTAGTTAAGTTTGGTGTTAGCTGCGTAACTATGCGTTTCGGAACCCATGTTTCTTAGACATTTAACATTATTTCTATTCATAGAATGTAACCTTAAAGTTATGGGATATCATAAATAACACGGTGTATATACTGAGGAGGGCAATTATAAAACAATTTTAGTTAAGGAACTGCTTTCCAAATTAGGGAGGAAAATTAAAATGGTAAGTAGTGAAGTAGTAAAATAGCTCTGCAATTTGAAGCTTCCTGAATTTATGGAGTTTTTAATAGAACGGCCAAAGAGGTACCATAAGTATTTATGGCACCAGCGCTGGGCACGCCACTATTGCAAAAGTCAAAAAAAAAAAAAGTCTGTTTCAGATCAAGCGTTAGGACACGCCCGGGTGTCAGCACTGTGAGGATCGCCCGGAGGACACGGTGTAGGTTTGCACTGCTTGAGCGGAGCACCACTGTGTCCTCGTCGAGACGATCGGCGGCGGCGACATCTCGCGTCCGGCCCTGGTTGGATCCATGGTCCGGAGCGAGTAGGCTTGGGAAGCGGCCACCTCCTTCTGCGAAGCAGTAATGCTAGCAAAGGAGGAGGCGGGCCGCGCGAGGCAAGGCCTTCGCCCCAACCGCCGCTACAGGAAAAGACGCTCCGGGCGTCGGGAGTGGCAGGGCGATCCCCGGCCACCGTAGGCGCGGGCCTACGAACGGCGAGCGTTGGATGGCTCGCTGTCCGATCACCAACAGGCCCGGGTCGATGGCGCGTTGTGTTCCACGCGCGCCTCAAAGAGATTTCAGCATAGGAGACGGGGCCCGCCAGGGCCAGAGCCTGCCAGGGTTGCGGAATTTGTTCGAAAGAGACACCGCGGCCCTGGAACGCAGAGGGCTTTAAAAGGAACATGGAATGGTTTTAGTCAGTAAGAGTCTGACACGCCCTTCCGCTCCACCCAGATCGGAAGAAGCAACTTCATGATTTCCCACCCCAACAAAAAAAAAAGTATTGATGGCAATACTGAGTAAAACGGACTGTTGTTCTATTTTATAAGAATACCACAGTGAATACTTGTGAAGTGAACTTGAAGTGAACTGTCAATCTGTCATTGCACAATTGGTTGTATGGTTTGACAACTAACTTCACGTTTACTTCACCTCAGTTTTCACTATGAGAATTTTACAGAATAACATTACTGAAGCTTCTAGAGCTTCAATAATAGGTCCTAAATGATTTGTAATGACGATGTGACATTTCGGTAGCGCATGCCAATCTATTCTAATATTATAAATGCGAAAGTGTGTCTGTCTGTTACCTCTTTATGCTAAAACCACTGCACCGATTTGGATGAAATTTGGTGCAGAGATAGATAAGACCTTGGAGAAGGAGTACCTTTTGTCGCGAGAAAAGGACTTAAAGATGTTGAAATAGGGCAGTTCGTCATTATGAAGATAAAATCATGAACCTTTGTATTTAGGCATTTGATAAAAAAGCGTTTATGAAAAATAAGTATCTCACAAATAAAAATGGCTGGCAAAGCTAGTTCCAAATATTCTTGACATTTTGACGAATTTTTCAGTGAATATCACTTTGCCAAGCTCAATTTTATTAACGCTTATTACAAAATAACTAAACAAAATACGGCCACAGACTTTAGACTAATCCTATAAAGGAATGTTGTGAAATAAGTGATTGAGTGGCTCAACAGAGCCAATAAATAAAATATAAGGTATTATAATATTATACTGATTGACCGGTCCCATTGATTTTGATCCGGTTTACAGTTTGAGTGAGTCTAACGCATACAATTTTGTACTTGGATAAGGATGTTAAGGCTTAGGAATAGGGGTTATTTTCCTTTACAGGAATATGGGTCTATTCTGAAAATATGTTTTGAGACATGAAGTACTAACTTAGAAATAAGAAAATCACTTGAATCCGTTCAGATTGGTTTACTTTGTGGTAGTTTTAGGCCGTCATACTTATTTTTTATAACTAATTGCATATCCATACCGTTTACATAGAGTATTCTGTAGGGTAAAACCAGGATAGTTGCCCCAGGGGTATAGTTGCCTCGATTTTAATTACTCTAGCTTCGCGGATGAATTACATGTTATTTTATTTATCAATCGAGAGACTTTACAACGACAACTAAGTAGACCGTGTTGCATGTGTCTGTGCGATTGCATGGGAAGGCAAGGTGCGATCAAAGTTTAAAAATCTTCTTTCTCGGCGGGGCACCTATCCTAAACGTAATTTACATGGATTAGGCAACTAACCTGGGGTTTATGGGGGTTATGGGATAGATGTCACAAAATTTAGAGGTCGACAAAAATCGCCAATATTCTGGAAATATCAAAAATAATGTTCTTTACTTTCACAAATTTGAAGATAATAAACCAAAGTACCTACCCGTTTTATGAATAAAGTGACAACTACCTAAATATATAATAATTATATATTTTTATAAAAAGTGTGGCAACTATCCGGCTTTTACCCTATACAAAGAACTATTTTTTAAGGCATGCAGTTTTCTATGACTATGAAAGCTTTTAATAACACAGGATTATTAGTATTCTAGAAAGGCTCACCTTTTATAACTAATATAATCTCAAATAATAAATCGACGATGAAACATACTTCCTTACCTACTCACTTAAAAATTGATTTTATCTCCAAAACTTAACACACAAACCTAAGCTCAAAACTACTGACGTAACAAAAAAATCCCACCAACGCGTTGATCTACAAAATAATCCTAGGCATAGCCTACAAGTTATGCCAGCCCCCCTATCCCCACCACCGGTGACTCAGAGCTGCGCGCGCGCATGTTTTGCAACCAAAATTCTACCGGTTCGAGACAATGGCATTATTAGGCGCTAGACGCCATGTTGTTTTTAACTTGAAGCGGTTATGTAGTATCTGTTGTTGTTATGTAGATTTGCTTTAGGTATTTTTGGGTACCATTTTTAGTTAAGCTCACTCCTTCTCACTGCTCTATCACCTCATTTACTGTGAAGACGCCTGTGTCCCAGCAGTGGTAACATTTTAGGATGATTTAGCCAATAAAAGATTTTTGAATACCTATATAGCTTACTGGAAATCGATTGTCACGGCATGTACCGCGGAGAATGAGAAAAATATCGGCAACAATTTTGAGTATTCATGGGATCGGGGTATGTTCTGTATGGTGTCAGACGTAAAATAATAGCACCATCTCATCACTTTTCGTGGGTGTCGTAAGAGGTGACTAAGGGACTCACCAGAGAATGGGCAGCAGCATTATCTGTGGTTCTGTGCATTGCAACAGTCTTTCGGCTGATATGACGATGATGATGATGGAATGGCTATAAGAGTAAGGGTGAGACCAAAGAAATGATGGATGTATAGTATGTAAAGAGGTGGTAATGTTTAGCTGAACCCGAAAACTGGAATAAAGGACAAAGCTAAAATGTTGAGAAAAAATCGAAACACAAGTTTTTCTGAACCTTCTGATTTGGCCTGTCAGAAAATATAATTTTATTATGTTGATGACCCAATGAGATCTTTGGCAGTCGTTACGGATTGTCGGAAGCCAGAAAATCTGACACCAGTCTAGCCAAGAAGTACCGTGTTACCCAATCAATGGGTTGTGGAGGTTTGGTAGGCAGCCGCAAACACTGGTATACAGCTGAATCCGGTTTGACTGGGAGCCGACCCCAATTTAGTTGGGAAAAGGCTAGGCAGATGAGGATGATGACCCAATGAGGGTTAGGGAGAAGCATGTTATAGCCTCATTCATATTTCAATAGTAATGACATATTATACGTCCAATGTATTTTTATGTATGTATTAGTAAAGTACCAATGTAGGTAAAAAAAAATAAAAAACCTTTCATGTACGAGTCGGACTCTCACACGAAGGGTTCTGTACCATAAACCGAAAAAACACGTTTCTTGTATGGGAACCCCTTTAATTTTTTATTATTGTTTTGTTGTTTCTTGAGATACAGCCCGCTGACAGACAGACGGACGGACGGGCGGACAGTCGAGGCTTAGTAATAGGGTTCCTTTGGTTACTCTTTGGGTACGGAACCCTATAAAGTATTAATAGTAGTTCATCATGCATAACACTGATAACGTTGCTTTACACTTTAAAGTCGTGTAATTGATATTATGTTTCTTATACTAAAGGGACTGCGGTAAGTCCGTTCCGGATTCGAGTCTTGGATTTAACTTTTTTTTTTTGTAGAAAGATCTCAAACAGTATCTTAGCTGGAATGCTGAAGTAATAATTTTATTTGTTGTGTGTATTTTTGTAATTGATGTTGTGATGTATCACTAACATAGTTTTAAGTTTATTTATTGTTACTAACACTATATGAGTAATCGTTGCTCTCAATAAATAATTTATTATTATCATTATTAAAAAACAACTTTGAAACGGTCCCCTATACCGGAAAAAAGCTGTCTCTAAAATTTAGGTTATCCCTAAGCCAGTCTGTCAAAAGTCTTATCATAAATGAAATGATTAGTTTATGAATACCTACAAACATGAAATAATAACAATATAAGCGAATTAGTTTCTGCCACTAAAACTGCCACCTAAATCTAGTTCGACATAAATTAGTCCGGAGGAAAGTTGATGAAACGACACTATGCAGTGGCAAAGTGCCAGCGGAGAGTGTCAACTGGGATAACAATATCCTGCTTCGTCATACATTTTTTTTTGACTGAATAAAAATAAAGTTTTCAAAAAACAACAACAACAAACAACAAACAACAACAACAACAAACAACAACAATTTTATAGACTACCTTCAACCGCCGTAATCATCAAAATACTAATCGCAAAAAGTGCTACGAATCTATCATTCATTATGCTATTGTATCGTACAATATTACCTTTTTTTATTTCGCTTTTAATTCATTTAATTGCCATTTTTTTTTGTTGTGATTTTGACAGTGTTTTCGTGTGTTGATGTTTTTCAAATGTATTATTACTATTATTAATTAAATTTGTTATACTATTGTTTCTGAGAAGATATTTATTCCTGTAGCACACACGGGTGTGTAAGGGCAACTAATTTGTTGCTCACATCAAGTCTATGGGTTAATATGAAAAGTCTCCTGGCTATCGCGTTACTACATGCGCGCAATTTCATATAAACCGACTGGGTTCAATTCCCTGGTCGGGCAAAACTTGTTATTGGGTTTTTCCAATAGGAATTTCTCAGTGACAGCCCGCAGTTTGGAAGTTGGTGGTGTGACACTACCGTGCCTCGGAAAGCACGTTAAGCCGTTGATCCTGCACCAGATCTCTCTCCGGTCGAGTCAGGTTGCCGTCCCATCGGAATATGAGAGTGATGGAAGAGGGAGTGCACCTGTGTTTGCGCACACACTTGTGCACTATGATATGTCCCGCGCCAATGGCTAGTCTCCGTTGAGATTTGCCGCCGCGGAGGACTATATGAGAGACAAATTAGTTGCGGAGATAAATGTTGCTCGTGCCCGCTATCTCTTGCAATAATAAGTGGTGTTCCTTCTGTAGAACAAGCTACACCCTAGCACAGGAGCTAGTTCCTTAATTTTTTTTGTACACATTGTTTATCCCAATAAAATCTTTATCTCTCGTCACCGCCATTTCAGAGTAGAAAAGGCCATAAACGGCTACTTTTTCTCAATCAAACTACATAGATTTTAGTTTCTTCAATCTAGACACTGCTAAGGTACCTATAACCTATTTCGTCTAGACAACATTACAACCAAAAATGACAGGTACCAGCCACTCCAAAAAGGTACCACCAGAAGTCAAGTAAAAGATATCTCTTTACCTATAAATCAAACTAATCAATCAGGTACAAATTGCAATCGATCCGTAATAAAATCGTACCTACAGCTGCGCCTACGCACAGTCGTGACCCGGCTGTCTGATAGCTGTTGGCTTCGAAATGATCTAAGATTTAGAAATGGCGTTGAAAGTATTAATAGTTCGTTTAAAAGGCAAATTAGTTAGGTGTCGATTGGTTTTTGAAATGGAAATCGGTTAAAAAAAAAAAAAAAACCAGTCGCAGTTTTAGTTCCAACGATTTACTTGTTCTGCTCATATAATCTATTGGCAGGTTTATTAATTATTTTGCCTAAAATAAATGTTTTGAATATATTTTTGTTGCTAAGAGGCTCATTGGCGACGTAAAACTGGTGGATGCCAAGCTTCACAGCTTGGGTCATCGCCGCAAGGTTGCCTGCTTGTCGGTCTTCTACAGATTGAGAGTGTCCAGGAACTCCACGACCTCATCCCACCGGCCCCTTCTACCATCGGACATCTGAACGCACTGCAAGTTACCATCCCTACCTTGTTGCTATTCCAGCAATTCGCACTAAACGTTTCCAAACGTCTTTTATAATGCGCACAGCAAAGGAGTGGAACTCTCTGCCTGCGTCTGTGTTTCCGAACGCATACAACCCTAATCTCTTAAAAATTAGAGTGAACAGGCTTCTTCTGGGTAAGCTCGCTCCATCGTCGACTTTGTCTCTGTCATCTATGACCTAGACTAGAGTCAAGAGCAAAACCATATTAAATATATTAAAAAAATGGAATGTTTTATTTTGAAGCTTATTTTTATTTTAATAGGTATTGTTTTTTTTCTGCTACATCCTGGGGTCTTTGAGACAATAGTCAATTTTATAAAAAAAGTTATATAGGTCCAGGCAAGCGTCCTCCATCGTAGACCACATCATCGCTCTCCATCAGGTGAGATTATGGTCAATCGTGAGCCTATTATAAAAGTAAACCTTTTTAAACTTTTCATTTCAGCGTTTTCTTTGATATCTTCAATATCCTACTAATATTATAAACGCGAAAGTTTGTATGGATGGATGGATGTTTGTTACTCTCTCACGCAAAAACTACTGAATGGATTTTAAAGAAACTTGGCACAGTGGTAGATTATAGTCTGGAATAACACATAGGATACTTTTTATCCCTGGAATATGTTCCCTTGGGATAATTTTCGACAATCACGCGGGTGGAGCCGCGGGCGGCAACTAGTAACTGAATATAATTAACACCTATAGCCCTTACCTACCGTGTTTGAAAGGTATCAAACCTCTTACCCAATCCTACCTACTAAGGAAAGGTGTGAAGCCTCGTCTTGCGCCCACGCACCCCACGTCGTGACCAGTAGACGGCTCACAGCAGTACTGTTAGGTATTTACGATTTTAAATATTTGCCGCTGATGCATCTCTCACGTTTTCCTTGAAGAGGTGGGCAGGGATCGAGGTATTGGTGGATTTTGATGGTATTTATTGGATTTCTAAGTATTACGAGCCTCTTTGGCTAAAGTGACGTTCTATCAGCAGTGGATGTCAAAAAGTTCAAAATTTACGTGCATGTCATGTATATGCTGGTATTTCTCGTAGATTTAAGAAATTGGATTGGAAATGTTCTTATTTTTAATATCAATTTCTTGAATAATATTTTATGGAAGATGAAATTATATTTTTATTTAGAGTTTATAAATAATTATTGAGTAATAATAATAACTGAACTGGTAGTTTAATTATTATAGCTTAACAAAGTGTCATTGTATCACCGAATTCGACTGTCAAAGTGCCAAAAATTTGACAGCGTTTGTCAATTTCATAATTTTTTGACTTTTTGGTAATTGCCTGAGACTGAGATACGGATGCGAACGCTCCTTAAAATACGAGAATTGCCCCTAAGTCTATTTTTTCAAATAATATGATTTTTAAAATTCCTCACGTAGATCCTTCTATTTTTATACCAGTAATCTGCTCGGTGCCAATGCTTAAAAATTCTAGAACATACAGCAAATTCTACGAAGAAAACCTTCAGCAAAACAGTTGCAACCAATCGAAAATCTAAAACCCAGAAGCGAACTAACACTACAGTTTGAAAATAAATGCAACCTCGCATAAAACCAGCACCCATGTTTTTGCGTCCAACACTATCTACGAACGAAGATCAAACGTTAAAACACATACATTACCGCGTATGTATACATACATTAAAACACTCACACAACTAGAGCACCGATGTATATGCAACGTTCTAAAGAGCTGCGAAATATCGGCAATGTTTATTTTAACTGGCTGAAAGAAGGCAATCTGGTGTTTGTAAAGCTTGGTGCACACGTTACGTGATAGTTGGTGCGGGGGAGGGAATGGATTATCATTTTAAATGGATTAATGATTTTAAGGTGGGTGTTGAATGAAAAACTTATTTGTTGTTGGCAGATTTTCATCACCGTAGGCGCGGGCCTTCGGACGGCGAGCGTTAGGTGGCTTGCTGTCCGATCACCACCAGACCCGCGCTCAATGGCGCGTTGAATTCCACGCGCACCGCAAAGAGATGTCAGCATAGGAGACGGGTCCCGCTAGGACCAGAGCCTGCCAGGGTTGCGGTATTTGTTCGAAAGAGTCAGTCGCGAGGGGTACAATAGTGATAAGAAATTATTACAAAGCCATCTAATTTTGCACCAACCTACCCTGATAAAAAATACTTACCTAGTGCTAAACTGTAGTCGAAGATAAGAACTTCACCAAAGATAAACATACACTGTACTAACATGAAAATTTGCCTTTTTTTTTTTGTTAAGGATGGCAAATCGTCAAATGTCTCCTTCCGCTCTGGGCGGAGCAGAAGGGAGTGTCAGACTCTTACTGACTAAAACCCATCCGTGTTCCTCCAAATGCCCTTTGCGTTCCAGGGCCGCGGTGTCTCTTTCAAACAAATTTCGTAACCCTGGCTGGGACTGGCCCCGACAGATGGAACCCTGGAGACGGTTTTAGATTTCTTTAACGCGCGGGCAAAAGCTAGTCAACGATAAATATTCAAAAAAGGTTTTTTAGCTGAAAACTTTCTTAAACAGTCTAAAATTATTTCCCAGTTCCCATACCAACAACTCCCCATCATGTGCACTACTCCCAACTATCGAATTCTATTTTTAATGTTTAGATCGGTAACGCGGGATGCAATTTTATGCACAAAATTCTAACGTTCGCTCGCTGCCGCCATTTTTCAATATTTAAATTTAGATCCAATTCGCAGGAAGCTTGCGTTCTATTTTAGAAATTTTATTTATTCCTAGGCGTGGTTTGGCCAGTCTTATGTCTGAGTGAGTATGATTGAGCATTCATCGTATGAGTACATAGGTATTGAGCATTCAGTACATAAGAGGAGCTTCTGGCTAAATTAATTATAACGGCCTCACGGTTTGATCTTCGAAGATTTTTTATTTTTTTATTTGAGATGGGCTTTCTCTTGACTGTAGTCGACGATGGAGCGAGCTTACGTAGAAGAGGCCTGTTCATCTTAATTTTGAAGAGATAAGGGTTTTATGAGGTTGAGCAACTTTTGCTGAAGTCATTCTGCAGATGAGTGACCATGCACAACATACCGAGACTCCTCCGTGTCCCGGAAAACACGTTAAGCATTAATGGTATTGTACATTCATCGTTTGAGTACATAGGAGGAGCTCGTTGCTATGCTAAGTTATGACAGCCGCTCGATTCGATCTTCTAGCAACGCTTGCCGAGGTCGTTCCGCGGATGGATGACCATGCAATACATACCGAAACTTCTCCGTGCTCGAAAAGCACGTCAAACCGTTGGTCTCGACTGTTATTTGTTCATCTTTGATCGAAGTCGTAACGCATAGTCAGAATCCAGAAAATCTGATACCAGTCATGCCAAGGGATACCGTGGTACTCAACTACTGCGTTGTGGAGGGCTGGTAGGTAGACGCTCCACGTAAAATACTGGTATTCAGCTATGATGTATTAGGTAATGAACAATCATGTATACGTTCTGTATGGTGTCGGACGTAAAAGAATAGCACCATCCCATCACTTCCCGTGGGTGTCGTAAGACGCGACGAAGGGACTCACCAGAGTATGGGCAGCAGCATTCTCTGCGCATTGCAACGGCTATACTGCGATAGCCAACCCGCCTGCCAAACGTGGCGATTATAGCAACCCCCTCCCTCGACGTCTTTTGGCTGATGTGGTGGTAGTGATGGTATATGTACATAAGCATTTATTCTATGTTAACATTAATATTTATAAGTTCTATGTCTGATTATTCGTCCGTTGAATTTTTTCGTGGGCGGTACTCAAATGAAGCGTATTGTCTGCGGTTACAGTAAAGAGGTATAATGGCTTCGAATTGATTTGAGGTTGGAGCGCTGTGAATATTTATGAATATAATAATAAATATAATAAATATATTGAATTGATTTTGGAAAATGAGTTGAATTAATATCTTAAAGAAGTAGGGATATGGAGAGCTAGAGGCGGAGCTTCTTTTGTCACGTTTAAATAAAACGAGAATAATCTAATCACTTCAAACAAAGAATCACACAGAGAATGTCAGTGTCGATTATTTCTAAAAAAAATAAATAGGTTTCTTGTTGTTTGGTAGTTTTGATTTATTTTAATAGAACATTAGGTGCGTATTCGTAAAAACTATTGATACAACAGCTATCAGAAAAGTCTAACATTTTTCCAAACCCGCTGTGTTGTAGAACCTACAAATATGCTCTAGGTGCATAAGCGAAGCTAATATTACCATTTCACAAAACAACTAAAGAAACACCCAATTTCCCAACTACCATATAAAAATTCCTCTTTTCTCAAAGTCAAAGTCAATTCATTTATTTCAACTAGACCAATAAAAGGCACTTTTGAACGTCAAATTTACAGTTTAAAATTAAAATATAAGTGACTCTAGTTGTCCATTCGCAAAAAGTACATTCTTATGAGGGAGAACGGACAAGGAACTCCTTAGTTACTTTTTTCAAATTTAAGTTTAAGACTCGAACAAAGGAAAATCGCCATTAACATCCTGAATCCCTAACCTTTTTTTTTTGATATCGGGGGGAAATCCTCATGGACATCCTCCACCCTGGGGTGGGTGGAGTGGTCTGTCAGACTCTTACTGACTAATACCACCCCGGTGTTCCATTTCCCACGAATCCCTACCCTACCCCAAATTCATTAAGCGTGAATATAAAACGCAGCAGATATTAAAACACTGCGAGAGGAACATCGGGAATGCACCGAGCGTTATTTTTAACAGATCCCAACCTTGAATTTTGTCGGTATTTTTGTATGCACTTACTGCACTTGGCTTCAAAGCAAATGTCTGGTTTTGATCGTAAAAAATAAGAAAGAAAATACGAAATTTTCCGTGAGTTTTAAACAGGTATTCTTTGACTACTGAACGTCTATCTCCTTAAGGTCCACTTGCGACGCACCACTTAGCTCTGGGCTAGGTCTAGTCCAGGGCTAACTTTACAAATTTGTAGAATGTTTATTTTTGAGAGGCTAGTGTAAAAAAATGTAGACTCTGCCTGGGCTAACTACGTCGTATTTGTGCAGGACCATTATTCAGATATGTATGTAAGTTAACCCTGGACTAGACCGTTAGCCCAGTGTTAAGGAGAGCAGCGCAAGTGGGCCTTACTCTCGATACTAATTATGAAAGAACAGAAGATAAATTGTCCATCCTAATATTATAATTGTGAAAGTAACTCACGTCTTAACGGCTGCACAGATTTGAAGGAAACTTGGCACACCAGTAAACCATGTCCTGGAATACTTGGTACATAAAATATCTTTTCGAAATTCACGCGGGCGAGTTTGTTGGTGTACCTTTGCTGCTGGGGGCGCCTTTATATTATCTCCTAGTAAACTACAACTACCTCTAGAATCGGCAATTAAAAGCAAAAAAAAAATCGTTTTGGAATTCAAAACGAGTTTTTTTTGTGCCTTTAAATGGTGTTATTGAAATAGTTTATTTGACTTTGGTTTTGAATCTAAGTGGGAGAAACTTATAAATGTCGTAGGCAAATCGTCAAAATGGCGACCTCACACCCAATCAAACCTCGGCCACATTATGAAATGGCTAATTCTACGATAGGGCTACGACATAATACACACAATGGTTTTCTATATAACTCGTAAAATCATCAATACAGTCATATCTCGACGTCTATTGATTCCTTTGTGTACAAGATGCCGATCATAATCGTGTGATCTGTCAATGTATGTCGAAATGATGCTAACGTGAGCTGCCATTGTTTTGACTTAGAAATACCTAAGTAATAGGATGATTTTCAGTATTCAGAAAAAATTAAAAAGCTAATAATAAATATTTTGGATGTCTAAATTTGCCCGAAAAAAGGACCTTGAGATTTTATTCGCAGAAAAAGTTAAAAAAAAGTTGTGAATTATTTGCAAAGAAAAATGTGTGATGCATTTTGTATGAATTAAAAATAATAAGGTCAATATCAAAATGAGGATCCATTACTATTTATACATTTCAAAGAAATGGCATTTGTATCGAAGCAATAATACTACTAAAGTAAGTACTTAAGATATTTATTTAATGTTTATACTAATAGGGATATTATGGTAAATACAAGGAAAGGAATTACTAATGATTCAGATTTCTTCGAACTGAAGTATAGAATAAAAACTACGAAAAAGTCAAATAGAATTACATTCCTAATATTTAAATAGCTCACGCAAAAGTAGTCAAATACAATTAAAAATAACATGTCTTTATGACACATGTTATTATTACGCACAACTTTCATCAAAATCGGCCTCCAAATTCAAAGATGTAACGCCAAAAATGAATCATATTATATACGAAACACTGCAACTAGGTAACTAACTATATAAACTCGATACCTACGTAGACGCACACTAATAAAAAAACTTTAAAAGCGTACCAAAGATTAGACACACATAGAAAAATCCGTCAAATACATTAGAAGCACACACTTAAAAATCGAATGTAACTCACTCACACATGTTTACCTCGTCTCTGATTGGTAGACGCCCGCGCAACGTGATTTCAAAATATACGTTAATGTTCATTTTTCGACGTTCTATTTTTGTGTTGGTAAGTTTTTATCCCTTTTGCTGGTGGACCGAATGGTTTTGATACTTTCTAGGTCATTTGGTAAAGTGAGTTACACAATGGATTGTGAATTTGGAAAGCTTGGAAACCGTACTTAATTAAAGTAACAAAAAAAACTCATTTGTTATTGAACAAAAACTTTAAATTACGGTGAAAACTTATTTGTTTTCAATCAAATGTGAAATGTGTTGTTAATCAAAATCATCGACTACGTATTTTTGATATTGCTTTACTAGCAATACTCAATACTTTCCTTATTAAGTATCCTAAATACCTACAAGACATAGTCACCGATTCCGGTTTCTGATTACGTTTAGAATTGGATAAACAACTATGTTTTTATCTAAGCATTATTGTCATTAATTCCGTGAAAAATAACCTGGAAATCTATGCACCGATTCTACTCGCTCGAATCTCCCGGACCGCTGAAAACGTTACTATCTTCTGGTCAATTAAGAATATCAACCTATCCCGAACCTTGATACTCTTTATCGCTAACTTCCTTTTCCAAGCCAAGCTATAAACTAGCTACTATGTAAAATAGTCGCCTAGTGTTAATTTTTAATATTAAAGAGGACACATAAACTGGTTTACTGTTTTCTATTAATAAAACAAGATTTCTCGGAATCGGCGTCACTTATCCACCTGCTCGGTCATATAAATATATAATTAGATGATATTTATATTAAGAATAAATCTAATATAAGTCTAATGTAAAGAATTTTAAAATGACAACGAAGTCACATGATCTTTATGACTGTTTTGCATAGAAGTTTTACTAAAAATGCACTTATGTTTGCTATCTTGTTCCCTTGTATTATGTAAATTTAACAAATTATGTCTTTTTCAATCGTTATTACTTCTTCGAATGCCGCTTCAAGTTGTTTTACCTTTTGCTATTTAAGATTATTGCCAAATCATCATAAAGTATATTTTTCAATTACTTGTTTTCTAAGTTTTTTTGACTGATTCTTTACTAAACAGTTTTATGGCTTATAAGCACAACTTACTTTATATGTTTCTTGGATTTCAAAATATTATAATATTTTTAAAGATCAGTCAATGATGATTTATGATAGTTATAATTATTTTATGATACTGAAAGCTTTAAATTACGTACACCTTAGTCGATAAACCACATTTTTTGTGATGAAAAAAATGTTCATAACACGCTGGCATTTTCAAAATAATATGTAACCAAAATAAAATTGTTGTTTGTTTTCCTGTTTCTATTTTTCAAAGATTTTCATTTCAAGGACAAAAATTAAAAAGTGCAATATAAAAAGTATCAAAACCTCTCACCACACACCGCTCCTTTGTGTTTTTTGGCACAGCAGCCAAACATTGGTTTATGCGATGCATCCCTACGTATGTGTGCGTACTCATGCGCACACAAAACAAACACTGCATGTGTGTGTGTCTGCTAAAACATTTACGCAAGGAAAACATACAACGTTTAGGATAATTGCTGATCTGTTTGTGATTTTATTAAGTGCATCTTGGGAGCCATGACAGATTGAAATCGGGCTACGATTGGCCTAGAAAATATTGCGCAGGTATTTCGCAAAAGCTTTTGTTTGCGAGCAATATGGCAATCGTAATCGTTTTAAATATTCTTCATGCATGGATGGAGAAAAAAACAGGCAAGTAATTTGCCACGTGGTCTTTCTTCTTCTTCCTTTTGTGTCGTTGGTCTATTTACATAGCCATACTATTCGGGCCCACTAGTGGGCCATGTCTGTAGCAGCATCAGAGGCATTTTTCAAATCATCTAGGGTGCAGGGTGTGTCGACATTTGGGACACTCCAACAGATAGGATATAGTTTGATTAGAATCTCAAAACTTGAGTGTTGGACGGACTGACAAATCGATTGTACCACATTTTTTTATTTGAGATGAGTTTCTCTTGACTCTAGTCTAAGTCATAGATGACAGAGACAAAGTCGACGATGGAGCGAGCTTACTCCGACAAACAAAATCCCGACGAACGCTATCTTCACAGATCATTTTACACCGACCTGCAGTAGACCGACAGAACAGTAAGCCGATGGAGTTTACCTCGACAGCACACTATCCCCCATTTTGCAAAGTTATATTTAAACCAACCAAACCCAATACGGTTCAGCCAGGGTTTAGGAGTCAGCCTGTGTCCGTCCGTCCGTCTGCCTGTCGGTCACAGTTGAAACTTTCTTAGTATGTGTTTTTCTAGTGTCGCTATTATAAACAATACCTATTTTATATTAAAGGGATCATTGATTTTTTTAAGATTTTTGGCCGAAACCCAGGTTGTACGAGTCCTAATGGCAATTGGCTGGTTTTATTTGAAATTTTTGCTCCAGACTTTTCAATACCTTTCTTTATTCTTTGACAGGGATCACACACCATGGTCGATAACCATAAAAAGGCCATGATTAACAAGCACTCAACCTCATATTTACAAACTGTGCCTCTATACTATTGTATCGTTTTTCCTATAATCGTCCTGTTGCCACGTATTGTCATAACATACCATTGTTCTAACATAATGTTTTCGGTCTTATAAAATAGACAGACGTTCAGAAAATTGGTACTTTAACTTTGTTATGTTAAGTTGATTGTTTGGAATTATTCTTGTTTCCTCTTGGAAAGTTAGAAGCTTTGTTTCGGCTTCTAAAATTTTGATTTCAAAGCTGTTAAAATGTCGGGAGTTAAATATGATTTTGACAGTTTGCAAAAACGATGCAAATATTTTTCACCTTGTTGCTATTCCACCAATTCGCACTAAACATTTCCAAACGTCTTTTATAATGCGCACAGCAAAGGAGTGGAATTCTCTGCCTGCGTCTGTGTTTCCGAACGCATACAACCCTAATCTCTTCAAAATTAGAGTGAACAGGATTCTTCTGGGTAAGCTCGCTCCATCGTCAACTTTGTCTCTGTCATCTATGACCTAGACTAGAGTCAAGAGCAAACCCATATAAAAAAAAAATAATAATAATGAAACTTATCACTCTCATGGCCAAGTTTATTATCATTGTCTTCTACAGGTACAATTGACTACTAGAAACAAGTATTTAGCATATAACTGGAAGTCTTTCTTCTTCGTCGTGTCGATGATGCAGTTAAATGGGCTCAAAAAATCGTCAGTGGTAGCGTGTGGGAGTCCATTTGGGTGTTACTGCATCAAACGATCGATTGGTGTGGAAGCTTCTGCTCGAATAAAGATGTAGATACTATCGATCGACGTCGACTAATTCATTCTACCATCTATCGACGATCGAACGATTGGTGTTGTGAAGACTGTTCGTCTGTCTGTCTGTCACCAGGCTAGCTAGACAGATGAAATTTTCAAAGATGATGTATTTCTGTTGCAACAAATAATACAAAGTAAATTAAATTAGAAATAAAATGGGGCCCCCATGTTTTTTCGGCTTATGGCGCCCTTCGTTTGCAAGTCCAACTTGCACTTGGCCAGTTTTTTTCATAATTTTAAAACACATCAAATTGTATGTCGTCTACCATATTAAAAACCTTCTCACATAAAATTCCGTACCAAATCAGCTCCCCAAGTAATCCCTTACTTATAAAAAGCCGTGTGCATAAACCGATTAGCCAACAAAGTAGCTGGACGCAACACATTTTTCTAACTGTATTACAAGCTCCGATATGTATCGGGTGACTGCGGTAACTGTGCTACTTGTCTTACCAGCCGATATATTTTGAATAGGTAAAAAGAGAGGCATGAGTTCCAGTGGGTTTGATGTGCTATAATATATTTAGTGGTACATAAGTGTGGATCTTTTTAGATAATAATATAATGACGAGTAAAAATAAGGAAAAAAACTGGCACTCTGGGAGTGTTGACAGAAGTGAAAACTTGATCAAAAATGCCCAACGCGCCTCGCGATCCGCTACCGTCGCTGAACGCGCGCTGCGAATCGTGTAGCGATCGATCCGAGATATAAAATCTTGAATGTTTCGAAAACAGTAAGTCCAATCGCAAAACTAACCAAAATTTAGGCTCCCTTTTTTAAAGCCCCGTAGAAAGATCCATAAGACCTAATTTCATAGAAAAAACTTAGTTTAACCCACGATTCCCATACCCCCACTACTAGTAGAATACTACATTATACACAAAGGTGTCGGTTACGGTAACAGTTTCGCTAGTTAGATGGTTTTTTCCCCATCTGAATAATGCCCAACGCTCCTAAAGAAGTTCTCACATCAAACAATTGTAACTGAATTGATTGAATTGAGTATTGAGTCATAGAACGCTTTGTCCTGGGACATTGAATTTAAGACCTTGTAAGAAACATACTAACGAATATGTGACCCGGTAAGCTGCTATTCTTCAGTGGGGTTGGGTCTGCATGTCTGCGGCAAGTCAGATGAGCTGTGGGCTAAAATAACTACTTATTGAGACTCGTTGCTAGGAGACATCAAGACGGACCAAGACAAAGATGAAGAGAAGAACTTGACTATTACTGGAGGAACTTGCCCGCTATGGCAGAGGACAGACGTGTGTGGAAGAGGGAGCGAGGCCTTTGCTCAGTTCTGGGACATACTAATTAGACCAGATTAGGTCAACAATAGTGTTTTTATCTCCATTTTGCAATAGCGTTTAAGTATTGTTATGTATACTAGTCTGAAGTGCTACTGCCGAGTTTGAAGTACTGGGTCGATTTCCGGAATTAGCACTTTCTCAGTAGTATCTTGGAGTCCAGATGATGGCAAAAATGAATGGCTTGCTCTATCATAGACCTCATCCATCGCTTTCTATCAGGTGTTCTCGAGGTCAGTTCTGTATGGTGTCGGACATAAAAAAATTGCACGATCCCATCACTTCCTGTGGATGTCGTAAGAGGCGACTAAGGGACTCACCAGAGAATGGGCAGAAGCATTATCTGTGCATTGCAACAGCTACACTGCGCCAAACCACCTGCCAAGCGTGGCGATTATGGCAACCCCTCTTGGAGTAGGCCTACGTCTAGTGTTGGACGTCTTTCGGCTGATGATGATGATGATGATAAGGTAGACAGGATGACGATGAACGGAAAGAATTTGTAGCAATTTGTTAGAATATACATATGAGTACTAGTTTTGTTGATAGTCGTATGCAGAGCTTTGAGAAACCAATTACTACGGATATTAACGGCTAGCAGTCGAAACGATTTAAAACTGAGCATGCCAGTTTCATGATATTGGACAATAATGTCAGAAAAATAAGAACTTTAAATTTATTACTTGTAATCAATTTTACAGATGACGTGCGATTTTAATCATGCCGTGACTATGTATAGGCAAAACGCCGACCTAATTACAATTTTGTAATCTTTACTTGATACGAAGCATCGCATCTACATCGCTATATCGCATAGCTTTTAGTGGACGTAAATAATCCGAGGATGTTGGATAAAGTCCAAGAAAATCTGGTTAAAGTGTATAACATCTGTATGGGGGACGATTTACACACGATTTCTATGTTCCTCGTTCGACGGGCTGTGAATAACATTGATACTATCCAGTTGTTGGAGAAGATCTTTGGCCTTTTGTATGCCTGGAGGTGTTAGAGATTTTTGAAGACGAAAAAAATACGACGAAGATAGTCAAAGTGGCCATGTTGCCAATGAGATGTTATTTGAGACCGTCCATTGTTTTTTAAGCCCTTATTGTAATTTGTTCAATAATGATTTTTGCGATCTCGCTTTTTATGTGGAGTCCTGATCAAGCCAGAAGGCATCGCGGAAGGCAAGTAGAAGACAGATGGACAAAACCAAACGCACATTATTGGTTGTTCCCCAACAAATTCGTGATAAACACATAACATAACATTTTGAAGAAGAAATAATAACATTTTTGCAGTATATACAATATACATGCCAGTTGAAGCTTTTTTTTTTATTGGGAAATGCGCGTGCCTTTGACCTCGATCACCATCATTATATCAGCAGAAAGACGTCTACTGCTGGACATAGGCCTCCCCCAAATGGGAGGGGCGTTATTTGCCATAATTGCCACGCTTGGCAGGCGGGTTGGCAGTCATAGTGTAGCTGTTGCAATGCACAGAGAATGCTGCTGCCCATTCTCTGGTGAGTCCCTTAGTCGCCTCTTACGAACACCCACGGGAAGTGATGGGATGGTGCTATTCTTTTACGTCCGACACCATACAGAACTGACCTCGGGAACGCCTGATGGAAAGCGATGGATGAGGTCTATGATAGAGCAAGCCATTAATTTTTGCCATTATCTGGACTCCCAAGATACTACTGAGAAAGTGCTAATTCCGGAAATCGGCCCAGTACTTCAAACTCGGCAGTAGCACTTCAGACCAGTATACATAACAATACTTAAATTTAAACGCTATTGCAAAATGGAGATAAAAACACTATTCCAAAAGCTAGGAAACAAAGCTTTAACTAATATTCTAGTGAGCTTTCATACACTTGCCACAAATTAGGTTATACCTATAATTTGCCTCGAGGCGATGAAGCAAAACGTCGTGACAAACCGTTCACGTTTATTCATCAATTTCTTAGCGTATAATTCTGAAAACGGCCACAGATGGAGCCACCGTGACAGGTGATTCTATTTATCATTGTAAGACTTAGACGAAAGTACACGAAATAGTAATACAGATGAAGTTGTTATGCTCGTGGCTAAATAATTACAGCCACACGGGTCGATCTTCAAGGTTAAGCAACTATTTCCGAGGTCGGTTCGTGGATGGGTGACTATGTTAACATATCGAGATTCATCTGTGCTTCGGAAAGCACATTAGACTTTTGGTCTCGACACCTTTGGTAGATGTTACTGGTGGTCAGAAGCCAAGAAATCTGGTACTTACCAGTTTTGCCATGGTGTATCGTGTTACCCAGTATCTGGGTTGTGGAGTACGGATACGCTCTCACTCGGAAGACTGGTAGCCCATCCGCCATGGCACCCAGTTAGGAAAAAGCTAGCGAGATTTATGTATAATGATTTGAACTAAGCTAAATGCTATCCTCAAACTTTCTAGTTAACCTAAGAAGTCCCAAGAAGCCCATAGCTACTTACAGTCATTATAAGTTCGGTTTAATGGTCAACAGATAATGGCCAATGTTGTTTGCAATGATGGGATGTTGGCCAACAACGGTTGTTTTAGGTGGAAAATGTTAAAACACAATACTCCAATTATTTATTACAATTTAATATCAATTAAACCATTTACAGACACTTTAAAATGTCATGGTCGATCAATCAAAGATAAAGCTATTTGCATGTTCGAAACCGTAGATCTCTATGGAGAAGAACGTGCAAGAAACTTGAGTTTTTGGTGGGAATTTGACGAGTGAAGTTTAGCGGCTGGTTTAATTATTTTTGAATTGATTCCTATTGGTTAACCTATATTTTACATCACTAACTTCACTTTTTCGGGTCAGGGAAGACCACGATGAAGCTGTGTAGAATTAAATAAACAGATTTTGCCAAAAAGTACGAACCTCGGGCTTTCGAAAAGATTGGGGCAGGCACTTGCTTATAATAGTCTTACAGAAGAAGAGGTACAAAGGCAGATATAATTGTTGGTTTGTTGGAGGTAATCTGGAAGCTCTCACCAAATTTAAAAAATTCTTCGACCGATAGAAAGCTGGCCCAATATAGTTGGAAAAAAGCTTTGCAGATGATGATTTGTAGCAACATCAATACCGCCACATAAAAAACAAAGAAGCGAAATTTGTACAGCAACAAAAAGAAGAGCAACGCCATCTATCCTGTTAGCGATGAACTAACCAACCAACCAACGAAATCCTGCATCGCGCAAGCGAAGTTCTTCGTGCAATTTGAAAAATACAACAGTCCGAATATCAACATCGGGCAGTTGCCCAGCAGACACAACAACCGTCTGGTCGGAATATCCTCCCTTTTCACTGGAGGTATTCGGGACTTTACTCGGACATTACTATAATGGTGACCCCGACGTGATTTGAACACGCAACCTTCTGAGAAAGCTACAAGATCACTGAGTGCTATAGGCTCACTTTGTCCTGTTAAACTTCATGATTCTTGTGGGATACCTCGGGAACAAAAGTAACTTTATGAAAGATTTTAAACGTACCATAATTTGGTCTGTAAATGTCAACAGCCATGTGGTAAGACACTCACTATTTAAAATCATAAAACTGACTTAGATAATAGTTATCTTTTTAACTTAATAACCATTATTACTAAGTCGTGAACCAATTTCAAGACTTAATTATCTTTTAACTAGCTTCTGTTACCGGCTTCGCCTGCGTGAATTTGCGGAAATAATCCCAAGGGAACATCATCATATCAGCCGAAAGACGTCCACTGCTGGACATAAGCCTCCCCCAAGTGTTGCCATAACAACCGCTCCTGTGCGTTTTGCACCATATGGGATCCACCTTATGGGAGACCACACCAACGCTGCGTTTTTCGGTATGCGGTCGCCACTCCAGAACTTTCCCTCCCATCGGCCCCATCGACCATCTGTTCTGCGAGCAACATACTCTCGGGTTAAAGAATCTATGTGCTGTTCTAGACTATAATATATAATATAATAATATAATATAATATATCCTGGGACAACTCACACACGGTCATCCGATCCCAAACTAGGCAGAGCCTGTACTATGGCAACCAGACAACTGATAAACATACTTATATATTTCTAAATACATACATATTATAGACAAATTACACCCAGACACAGAACAAATGATCATGCTCATCACACAAAGATTTGTCCTGGGTGGGAATCGAACCCACGACCTCCGGTTAAGCAGTCAGGGTCACTAACCACTCGACCAATAGGCCAGTCTAATAAAGTCTAAACTATAATCTACCTTTGTGCCAAATTTCATCCAGATCCGTTCAGCCGTTCCGTCGTGATTGAGTTACAAACATTCATCCATCCATCCACCTATCTAAACTTTCGCATTTGTAATAGTACTAGCTTTTGCCGGCGACTTCGTCCGGGTGGAAGAGTTACTTTGGGCAGCCATTTTATTTTTGAGATATTGGGAGAGATTTTTCAAAAACGCTTGAACATAGTTATGTTTATTCATTTTTATCAAGTGCCTTAACACAAAGTTTTATATTCAATAATCACGGACTCCCATACAAACTTTCATCCCCTCCCCATCCCCCATCACAAAAGGTAAAGTTCCTTTCCCGGGACTCAAACTATCACCAAATTTCATCTTAATCGGTTTAGCGGTTTAAACGTGAATAGGTAACAGACAGAGAGACACACTTTCGCATTTATAATATTTGTATGGATAAATAAGACTATCAGATTGGCGCGGAAAAATGCAGGAAGTTTTAGAACGTTCTAGATTATCTGCTTGGTATCTAGCTAGACCAGTATAAAGTCTATTAGACTAAGCTATTTCAATAGTACTTATGTTTTTAGATCCACTCTGTGTGGCCTATTTGCATGCTAAAAAAGGTGCGCGGTAGTGGTGATAGCCAAGTTCGCGAGTTGCAACATTCCGATTTTATTATTGCAATTTCTTTTACCTAAACTTGATGTGTTCTGTATTTTAGTTTTATGTTAATTTTATCTCTAATTGAAGGGGATCTGAGGGCTAAAAATTTTTTTTTAGTCTCGTCTCGCATGTCAACCTATAAGGTTGTCGACTGCTTAACCGGGCTTGCCTGTGGTGGCCTTAATATAATATTAAAGCCTCCAGCCAGGGCTTACAAACTTACAAACTAAGCGACTACACGCTAAGGGCACCCCCTGTGGGGTACGGGCTTCGGCTTAGGGCATCGCTGGAACAGCTAGGGACGGGCTGGATCGAACTAGGGCTTAAAATAAATTCCTTTTTATAATTTATATTTTCGTGTATATTTTGAGCTTTTTTTCAAACCGATTATCTATGTAAGAATTTGAAATTCAATTAACTACTACGACTCAACCAATTTACTGCAGTACTAACCCGAGACTGCTTTCTAACTTTTCTTTTTCTAAAAATACCTTAGCATTTTTTTAATTCTTTGGTTTAGTTTTAGCGTCATCATCCTTTAACTTTCTTCTCTCTGTGAGAGGGCGTGGGCAGACACGTGAATTCTTTGTTTTACTCTTATGAACACCTAGTATTCTTACTTGGCAAAAAATGAGTCAAATTGTGAAAAATACAACAAACCACTGTCAACAAACAACAAAAAATACCGCAAAAAAAAAAATCTAAACAGAAACGTATGGCATTCCGTATCGACCACAACAAAATGACTTTACATTTTAAGTTCAACATAAAATGCAGTCTACTTACTGGCCTTATAAACTTAGTCTACTTAAGCTAAGTTGCACCGCTGGCTCGGTGATTAAAGAGCCTGCTATTTTTATCAAGAAATCTCTATTTGATTCCTGGTAACATTAAGTACAACATTTTTCCGACTACAGAGACGGCCTTATTGAAATGTATGTAAATTTGTATATAAATTGAGCTGCTTGATACGTTTGAGAACGTTTCCATTGTGAAGAGAGGACACGCGACAGTTAAAAAGAAAAGTTCAAATTGGAAAATATTTGTACAATTATTGTTAAAAATAACTGAAATAGGTAAAATAAAAAAGCTTACATCGAACTCTTGTTCTTAATCTTGGTTCAGAAACAAATACCTATTTTTTATTGTTGGTTTTTTTTTTCTAAAACTTATGAAAATAAATTCAAAATGTAGTAGTAACTTAACTAAAATTCACACTAAAGTCATATAAATGGCTAGATGGCACTTAAACTCTAAACAAAGTGACATTTTGTCATCAGCGATAACGACTGTCAAAAATCCAAAATGTATAGGATCACCGAAAACCGGTACCAAAATTTCAAATGACCCATCACTTACATTCTTGGCTTTTCAACAATCTCTATGTCTTTCAGCTCTTGTCAGTTTAATACGTCCAACCGCATACCTTTAGACAATGGAAACAATCGCCAAGTCCGGCACGTATGCATACAACGTACTCTAAACAACTTATTGCCTTTAAAATGGCGTTACGTAACAACTTTGTGCATGGCTGTGTGTATCTGTGCATGTGTGTGTTTGTGCATGCGATTTTCATTGCGTTAGAATTTTTCCGTTTATTTTTATATACATTTTATTATTAAAATGGTGTCACGAGGAAAATGGTGTTTGTTTCGATGAATCGGAAATATGTAATTTTTTGTTCTTGTCTTATAGTCTGATCTGTGAAGATTAAACATGTATTTTATGTATACACTACCGCTCAAATGTATTAAGTCACCGACATTTTGCAATTAATAGACTCTGTCTGAAGTAAAAGATTTTTTTAATTTTAATTTTTGTAAATCTTAAATTAAAAATCTCTATTGTTTAACTCCTATGGAAGAAATACTAGTAGTACAAAATTACAATGAAGTCGTTTTATTTATTTTATTTTTATAAATATGCCAAATAAATAAGTAAATTAACGAATAATAACCGGGACGCTAAATAAAGAGCAAATTCTGGACAATGACAGAGGTACCTAGTTGAATAAATCTTTAGAACTTCAGCTGTCATACAACTTCTTTTATTATTACTTACTTTTTTTAAATTATTATTATTGTGTGTCACGACTGCTAACTGAGACAAGGGAATTGACATCTGCTTGAGGAAAAAATAAGTGGACGTTTTGCAAAGAATACGACATAAGTAGATAATTATGGTAAAAAAAAGACACCGGAATTCAATTTCAACGACAACATACTAGGTAATTAACGTCTGTCAATTTTGGGACGGAGTTGGCAATTCCGGTTGAAATTGTCAACTCGTTTGTTGAATTGTGACTTATAAGGGCATCAATACTAAGTGCTATTATTTTTTGCATCCATAATTTTTTATTTTTTTAAGGGTTCCGTACCCAAAGGGTAAAAACGGGATCCTATTACTAAGACTCCACTGTCCGTCTGTTTGTCTGGCACCCGGCTGTAACTCATGAACCGTGATAAATAGACAGTTTTAATTTTCACAGATGATGTATTCCTGTTGCTGCTTTATCAACAAATAATAAAAATGAAATAAAGTTAACAATAAAAGCGGGCCCCCATACAAGAACCATGTTTTTTTCGGCTTATGGTATGGAACCGTTCGTGTGCAACTTGCACTTGGCCAGTTTTTTTTTTATTTTAGCATGGTAACATCAGTTATTGACCTTTTCCTAATACCTCTTCGTGAGTCGTTTTTATTAGTGAAACAGTTTTAGAATTATGATTGATGTCGATTTACAGTAATACGGCTTATTTTCGTATTTAAAAGTTGCAATAAATGTTAATTTGACAGTAACCGCTTTTGCTATACTTAAATATAATAACTAGTTTTCTTTTGTAGACATCTGTGGGTTAATATTTCATCCTTCATTTCTGTCAGCGACCCGCGTTAGAGTCGGATTTTTTCAAAGGGAATGAACTAGTAGAATAACGTATGCCCTTATTTAGAATGCGATCTTCTCGTGTGCCAAGTTCATCTAAATCTATTCAACCGTTGAGGCGTCATTTGTAACAAGCACAATTTTATTTGACAACTAGCGTTTTCCCGCGAATTCGTACTCGCATTTCCCGTTTTTTCCCGTCCCCTTAGGAATTACGGGAATCCTGTCTTAGTGCTCCCCTACGGAGTATAGAGAAGCTACATGCCAAATTTCAACTTTCTACGACCAGTAGTTTCGGCTGTGCGTTGTCTGTCATTTTATATATTAAGATGATTTAAATTATGTGGGTGTCGTAAGAGCTGACTAAGGGACTCACCAGAGAAGGGGCAGCAGTATTCGCTGTGCATTGCAACAGCTACACTGCTTTCGCCAACCCGCTTGCCAAACGTGGCGATTTGGACAAACCTCCTCCCCCCTTCCGGGGGAAGCCTATGTCCAGAAGTGGACGTCTTTCGGCTGGTGATGATGATGGAATTATTATTAATGGCCGATAATTTTATTTTAGTTGAAATAACCATTTGAAAATGATGTGGATGTTTATGAAAAAACATTTAACTATAGTTACTAGGTCCATATAATAAAGAAGAAAGTTCCAAGTACCAAGAAACTAGAACAGCGTATAACTAAATCAAAAAGGCACTGCAATAAGCTTAAAGTGACTGGTCTGCGCCTACGCAACCTAATGGTTTTACAGACCTTTGACACCGTTGTGTAGAATACGCGAGTTTAACAAGAATATTGGTAAGAAAGGTGTGTATGTATAATATAGAAAATAGGTCCCATTAAAATAGGTGGACAAATTTTAACACAGCGTTCAGTACGTCTAACCAAGATATTCAAGCCAAAAAAAAACAACGTGTTGCACTCCGGGAGTGCCGGCAGAAGTGAAAACTTGAAGATTGTGCATTTTTGATATTTTGGAATGGTTAGGGAAAAATTTCGCAAGAATTGCTTTAATTATTTATCAGTATAAAAGTACTATCATGTATGTGGTAAAATACAATATTGATTTATTGCGCTATCGAACACAAACGTAACAATTTATATTACATAAAAAAATTAACACTTCAGAACTCTCCCTCCGCCTTACGAATTTTCGATCAGGTCACGTGTCCTGACGCGAGTTTAATATTTTATACTACACCTGCTTAGAAAGTACCTTGATACTTTATCAAATTTACGGTAGAAAGTACGTCATTGCATATCGAACAAATATGCGGGGAGAAAACGCATCTGAGCGGGAGAGAAAAGTGTATGAAAATCCATTTCTTACGTGGTTTTTCTTTTTTAATTTTGGGTAAGACTATGCGCCGGTAACCTAAATATCAAAAGCCAAAAAGTTTTTACAGTGAGTTTTTATCTCCAAGTTCGCAAAATGACACTGGCCACTAGCTGTGTGTTGGATGGTGTCGGGCTGGCAGTGCGACCCTGCGGCGGCAGGATAAACAATTTGAAAAAAGAACATGTGAAAATTGCAGACGCCATTGGCGCCATTTCCAATTTGTGTGTTGTTTGAGGATTCAGTTTTAACTGCAACAATTTCAATATAAATTTCAATTAGTAAAGATTTCGTTTTTTATTTTCCTTCTAGGTGTAGTATAAAGCACTATGTATCACTCGAGAGAAACTGCGATTCCCGATCTTGGGTGTTTTAAAGCCCTCGCCTACGGCTCGGGCTTCAAACGACACCCTCGACGGTAATCGGTCACTTTCTCCTCTCGGTGAACAATGTACTATTTACCCATCCCAAACAGTGCAAAAAAGTTTTCACTTCAAAAAAAATTGACCTGAAATAAGTTTTTTTTTGGCACACTAGAATAAACACATCCATTAAGTAATTGACGTGGTCACGTGCGCCAGCACATTTGTAGTATCAGAATTATAAGACATCAGACATGGATGTGTTTATTCATTGTGCCCAATGAATAAACACACACGGCTGTTGTCTGCCAACATTTTTAGTGTATTTTCGTAAGCTGTTTTTTTTCTTCTTTTAATTAAATACCTAATTATGTAATAATAATTATTATTATTTATATTATATTATTATTTAAGTAAGAAAATTAGTAAATTTGTTAAAAGCGTAGCCGTATTTTTGCATGCTCTTCTCCATAGAAAACGACCAATTCAAACTTTTTATAAGTGCCCATGTAGGCCTATGTGAAAAAAATACTTTGAATCCTATCCTCGCTTTTTAATTCATCATCTGCCTAGCCTTTTCCCAACTATATTGGGGTCAGCTTCCAGTCAAACCAGTATTTTACGTGGAGCTGCTGCCTACCACACATCCACAACCCATTAACTGGGTAACACGGTAGTTCTCGGCAAGGCTGGAGTCAGATTTACTGGCTTCTGACAATCCCAAAGATCTACAAATGACAGCCGAGACCAACGGTTTAACGGGCTTTCCGAGGCGTGGAAGAAACTCGGTATGGTACGATAGTCACCCATCCACAGATCAACCTTGGCAAGCGTTGCTTAACCTTGAAGATCGACCCGTGCGGCTGTTATTCTTTAGCTGCAAGCTCCTCGGATTGAATGATAACTATTAACGAGAAGTATTTCTTTTGGGAAAACAGAAAGTTTTGGAGTAAAATCTAAGATGATTGAGTGCCAGGAGTACAATTCTAAGTCTAAAATAACCAGTGATGGGATAATCGGGCGCTTATATAACTAAACTTCTTGCCGTGAAAGAATAATATGGACATTCCTTTCTCAATAAATAAGTAATCCCGGGTTCCCGGGATTTAACAATTGTGTAAAAACAACTATAACAAACTGAACGAAATTATAGCAGCGGTTATTTTGATTTTAGTATCTTTATTTTATTCAAAACAAATGGAATACCTATACAAAATTATAATGAGAGTTCAAAACGAGTTCTAACTAAATTTTAAATGCGGGCGGCATTTTAAGAAATCTCAGGAATTTCGAACGATTCCGGGATCCGTATTATACTTTCGTGGGAATAAAAGTGAAGTTTAGGTATATTAGCGCCCGATTATCCGATCACTGAACTTAACACAACATTAATTGTACTATTATTGATATGCTCCCATTTAGCTATTTAATGGTAAGCAATGATGTGATTGACGATGGAGCACATATGTGTTGAAATAAAACGGAGTGTTAGTAAGAAGTGGCAGTTCATTAGGTGCTTATAGTAGGTCGTTCTTTGTGTCTTTTTTCTTTCTTTTAGTTCATTATTATGGGTTTCCCTTGGGATACCTCATTTTAGCCTGGTGGGGTGGGCCATGATAATTGCAGCGTTTGTCACGTTATTTCTGGCACTCCAGCATGTCAAGTCATGCTCTCGACATTGGCTATCAGAAGGGTCTATCACACCGCAGGAACATCTCTAACTTGGTGTTAACTGCTGCCTGTATGGATCGCACTCAATTTGTTATGTACCCAGTAAATCTAGACCACTTTTTTTTTAAAGATGGGTAATCATCAAATGACTTCTTCCACTCTTCGTACCACTTCAGAATATTTTTTGCCGTGTTTTGTATTTGTCATGTATCAGTAATGGCGTTGTTTTCGAAAATGATTTTTGTACTGACATTTTTTTTCCAATGTTTTAATAGTTATTCAGGGCAAAGACAAATTCAACAAACCAAAGATCTTAAAAATCAGTCCAGCTGTTTTTGAGTTATAAATGGTGCAACTAACCCGACTTTGTTTTATACTTATATTTTTAGTTTCGGAGCATACAAACATTAAAATGGCGGTTCCCGCTTGTTAATTGTTAATTACAGCTTGACAGCAAAACATGAAGAGTTAGGATTGCGGTGTTTTCCAAGCATTTTACTAGCACCGGCTTTGTTGAAAAGAAATAGTCGTGATCTCATTTGCAAGTACATGAATAGTTCTTTTCACCGCGGTAGAGTTACTTTGTTTTGAAACATTTTATAAACAATCTACTTCTTATTAGATTTTAAATGTTTTCCACCATTATTTTGGTGCAAAGACTCGTGTTTGACCACAATCTCACCAGATGGTAAGCGATGATGTGGTCGTCGATGGAGCACATTTGTCATTAGCCTATTTACTCTTGACTTAAAGGATTTTCTTTAGTCAGAGGCAGGATAAATGTGTTTGACTTTTTAGAGGCACCATATGACCAGAGTGGCAATTCTACAAATTTTTAAACAACGCCTGTCTAAAAAAGACACAGATGCCTGTCTTGTCCACACAGTCTACCTGTGTGGACAAGACAGGCACTTGGTATAATTTGTTTCATTACCACTTTTTTTTACCCCATCCGTGTTCCTTCTATAGCCGGTCATCATATCAGCCGAAAGACGTCCACTGCTGGCCAAAGGCCTCACCCAAGTGTCGCCTCAACAACCGGTCCTGTGCGTCTTGCATCCATCGGCTACCCGCGACCCTCACCAGGTCATCGGTCCACCTTGTGGGAGGCCTTCCAACGCTGCGTCTTCCGGTACGCGGTCGCCACTCCAGAACTCGGCTCCACCGACAATCTATTCTGCGAGCAATGTGTCCTGCCTACTGCCACTTCTGTTTGGCAATTCTTCGGGCTATGTCGGTAACCTTGGTTCTCTTGCGGATGTCGTCATTCCTGATTCGATCACGCAAGGAAACTCCGAGCATTGCCCTCTCCATTGCTCTGTAGGTGACTTTAAGCCTTCTGATGAGGCCCAATCATTCTACAAAATTGTGTAGATGATTTTGAATGTTATCCAAAAATTACGTGTATTTAAAAACAAAGTAACCAAATAAATCAATACAAGCAAACATAGAAGCTTAAATAATGGTATAGTCACACCAACTCGACAAGGCGGTAAGCAGTGAAGTAAACGAGGTACCATTGTGAATACACTTCCGCATCTGTTCGCCATCAATTTTATTTGATTTTCTATTTGAATGGAGAAGGTATAAAATTTATAGACACTAGAAAAGTAAAGGTTTTGTTATTTGACCGTTTCTGTGTCTGTATTATTTTGTAAGGTATGTTCAAACCAGAGTTGCGGAATTTGTTTGAAAGAGTCACCGCGGCCCTGGAACACAAAGGGCTTTAGAAGGAACACGGATGGGTTTTAGTCAGTAAGAGTCTGACAGACCCTTCCACTCCGCCCAGAGCGGAAGAAATCATTTGATGATTTACCATCTTTAAAAAAAAGAAGGTATTTTTAAAGCTACACCTAGGCTAGCCCAGGTTGCTATGGGGGATGAGATGAACTATCTGGACTGGTCCCAAATAGCCTTGTAAGGGGTAAAATGGGAGGCTTTTCCTCTGCGCTGAGGAATTCCAGGCTAGTATGTATAGTACAAGTTTATATTTTTTTTAGGTTGGTACCCCTATTTTTGTTTTATTTATCTTTTTATGATGGGAAATCTTCAAATGACCCCAGCTCTGGACGGCATTTATCGGCTCATTTTGATGATTTCCCATCAGAGTGTCAGACTTTTCCTGACTAAAACCCATTCGTGTTCCTCCAATTGCCCTTTGCGTTACAGGGCCTCCGCTCTTTCGAACAAATTCCGCAACCCTGGCAGATACAGGTTACAGATGTACTGAACCAATACAAAAAAAGATAACCCGGAAAAACATGCCTAGATTGTCTTTTAAACTCCCAACTGTTTTTATGGAGCTTCTAACGGTATAAAAAGTTTAGAGAGAAAGAGCAGGTGACAGACTCAGTTTAAAACTTAATTACGCTCCTTGTATCTCTGACCTCTTTTTCCAAAAAGTTCTTAGCTAACTTTTTTGACCTTGATATTTTGAGTATGCGTTTCATAATCAGTTAAAACATTTCCTGGGCTTGCGGGTATCTATGATATACATAGGTACCGCCAGCAGCAAACGCTCTTAACAGAATCAAATCTCAAGTGATTAGATCAAACCTACCTCCATTTAGAGACCACAGTCCCCGACAAGGTACCACATAATCTTTAAACTAGAAAATAAAATAAAACAAATGACTGCTCGAGCATGGAACTTGAACCCTTTACTGTAGACTGAGGACTTCATGCTTGGCTGGGTTGGTGAAGGCTACAAGACTGGAAGCTATGATTAGATGCCCTATTTTAAGAAAAGGATTATTCATTTATTTATTTTATTGAGACTTTATGCACTAGTAAAAACACTGTACAAAGGCGGACTTAATGCCATAGACATTTTCTACCAGTCGACTTTAGGATGGTGCAGAGACAACTTAGGAAAAAAACGGAAAAAATATAAATACAACGTGTAACAGAATAAACGCAATACCTCATAAGAGGTCATTGTACTCATCATTATGAACTACTTTTACTATGGGGCTTTCTGACAGTAAACGAACCTTTTGACAATATTATCCGAACCTAGTCGAAGCCAAATTACAAGACCACCATACTAGACTGTTCGAGCATTCCAGTATATATATAGGCCCAACAAGAACCGAGGTTTCCCGAAAATAACCGAACTTGTCGTTCTATAAATTTTGACGTTCAAAAAGTGTTGTTCCTCAGCCTAATTTGAATGAATGACTCTTGCTTTGATTTAATATGGTTTGAATTGGTCGAAACAAACTTCAACTTTTGGCTCATCGACGCTAAGAGATATGCCTCTCTTACGTCGGGAATACGCGAGCCTTGAAGCTAGTTTACGGATAGTCAGAAGCCAGAAAATCTGACACCAGTCTTGCCAAGGGATACCGTGGTACTAACTACTGGGTTCTGGAGGTCTGATAGTCAGACGCTCCACGTAAAATACTGGTATTCAGCTGAATCCGGTTTGACTTGAAGCCGACCCCAATATGGTTGGGAAAAGGTTTGGCAGATTAATAGTATGATTTATTAGGTAATGAACAATTATGGACATATATGTTCTGTATGGTGTCAGACGACTAAGGGACTCACCAGAGAATGGGCAGTAGCATTCTCTGTGCATTGCAACAGCTACACTGCGATCGCCAACCCACCCCTATTGGCGGAGGTCTATGACGGCAGTGGATGTCTTTCTGATATGATGAAGCTTGCCGAAGCCTGTCTTCCCTTACATTTTTTTACCGACGCTTACATGGCACCTTTCAAGACTCTCAGCATATTAAAGCCGGCAGACAACACACGAACCTTTCCGTGAATACGCGGAGCTTCCTGAAGCCAACTGACCCCAAAGTCTCTGGCTGCCGCGAAATATACAAGCACTTCCCAAGACATCGGGCGGCAGATTTAAACCAACTTCACACGAATTAATCCGACAATACACGATGCTTCCCGACGCCAAAAGACTCAAACTTCTCTTGCTTGCGTGTACCATTCAAGCACCTCCAAAAAATTCAAGTGAGACTTAAGCCGACAACAAACGAACCCTCCCGACGATACACGAAGCTGCCCGAAGCCAACCGACCTTAACTCCTCTGGCTAGCTCTTGAAACTCAAGGAACTCCAAAAACTTCAGATGGCAGATTTACGCCGGGAACACACATACTCTTCTGACAGTACACGCAGCTTCCCAAACTGATTTCCCAAGACAACCGATAACACACGAATGTTTCCGACAAAATCCGATGCTAGCCGAAGCTAACTTCTGACAACTTTTCCCCAGCAGACGCATACATCTTAGCACCATTCCGGACAGCAGACTAAAGCCTTTATTTTCTATCAGGCCGTCTGATCCTGAGAACCTATTTGTCATGTTTCATAGAAAGTCAAAAAGTTCACGCCTTCTTAACGCCCCCGCTCCGCCTTAAGTGTGACGTGGCTTTAGAGGGGATAGCCAAGAGTTTCGTTCGTACCGTGAGAAAAGAACCTGAAAAAGACTAGGACTAGAGAAGTGGTCGATTTCTTACCTTACAGTATTGAGAAAGCTGTGCAAAAAGGCCTACTGTTGGTTGCAGAATGGTCCATTAATTATTTAATTTGTAGGATTTTTCAACAGAAATCTGGCGAGAATTTATACGTATTTTTTATTTATTGGTTAAACTAATCGTAATTCAAAAAATTACAAGAAACTTAACTACGTTCGTTTCTTGTTTTTTCACTGTTTTATTTACAGTTTATTAACGGCAAAATATTTTATCCGATTTTTATTTCATTTGTTAAGTTTTAAGAAACCCATTCTTTATCACTTTCTATATTATTTTAAATCACTTACCAAACAATTAAATGTAAAAAAACAGCAAATACAAAAAAGTTTATTACTTATTAAGAAAAAAATAACAAAAACAATGTAAAAGAAAACGAATAAAAACGTTAAAAGCAACCAAAACGATAACAATTTACAAATTACTTCACTTAATAGGCCTTTTTAAATTATACCTAGTTATTTCTTTTAAACAATTATTACGAAGATTACACAGGTGTGTTATTACGAGGAAATAATGTCGATTGTAAAACCTATCAAATAATCATTAAAAAAGAACTATAATTGTTTTTTATGTATTTTACTCAATCCTTGACAAGAACTCGTTAGTACCTACCTACATATTTGATACTTTGATATTTCAAATGTTCTTTACTACTAAGTACGTACTTATTAAAATGCCGACAAAGCGGTAAATATTACCTATATTAACTGCTTATGCAGAAAAACAGTGACTATTTGATTTGATTTTAAAACAACGTGATAAAATTATCTTGAAAAACTTTCTTGTTTTCTTTTTTTCTCAATAAATATTCAAGACAAAAAGTAAAAAAAAAACAACTAACCTCTGATTCCGTTCAACACAACACAAAAAGTCCGAATCTTCACTCACATGACAATTTATTAAAACGAAAAAGATTTTCTTACGGAGTTTTTTCCCAGTTTTAGCGAAAAACTTTATTTAAGAATGCGCGCCAAAATCTTTATCGTCACGACGCACACATTTTTATTTCCTAGTTACGCAATTTTAAATTTTTTCTCCAATTTCACGGAGCTGCGAGCGTAGATATTAAAAAATATAATAAAAAAATCTAAATCCAAGTCATTTCACATTGATCAATTTCAAAAATCACAGTTCCAAAAATAGCTGTTTGACAGTCACATTTTCGAAAATCGAACGCGGGCGTAGCGGCGCGGCGCTTGCCGAAAAAAACCGAAAAGGCGCGAACACATTTCTAGTACCAAAATGGCGTTATTATTTTGAATTTTTCATAAAATATCGTTGAGTTTTCATTGTATTCTTGGTGGAGTGTCGCGCGCGTGTGCTGTTTCAACACATTATGATCTAACACTGGCTGACTCTCGATTGCAGAACATACTTATTCTAAGTCAACTTACATTCGTTCATATTTGCCTGCGGGGCGTAGGGCTGTGCTAGGATGTTAGAACCTAGTTTAATGCCTTTATGTTTCCGTATTCTTTAAGTAACAGTACTTCTATTTATGAGTTTGCGCGGCTCTTGTTAGATTTAAATTGGTTTAATTTAGCTTCGAAACTGTACTAACGAGTAGTTCAATGATGCTCAGTGTATTTTAAACAGAATTGCAGAAATACATGTATGTACCAGACAGACACAGTTTCTGTGTATAAAAACCGGCACATAAAACCATATTTCCTTATAACCAGATGCATTTCCAATGACAATAAAACGGGCACTTTCAGAAACGAGTTTTACATAACTTCTTGGAATTACAGAGAAACCTAAGCATTGCCGAGTAATAACCCTCTCAAAAATGGTAGAAAATCGAATTATCGCAAATCACGGCATGAATAAAATAACGTAACGCTTTAAATAGATATTTATAGCGAGTTAACTACAATGTATCGAGCAGCCAACCCTATTTTCGCGTAGTACAAGAACTTCTTGCATATAATAATATGTTTTAGCCTATATCGAGCGCTTACAGGCACCGACTTAGCTTGCGCATGAGACTGCTACTCGAGTAACCGCTATTTTTAACTTAATCGGTATTTCACTTTGATGCGGGTGGAAAAAATTGAAATTGTTGTGGTTTTTCTTGTTTATTTTGAGATAAGTTATGTGATTATTATCACCATGCTTTTGCAATGATTTATTTTGACAGATGTCAATTTTCATTTGAAGTTTTAGCAGTCCATGTCTTGTTTTTTTTTTTCAATTCGCTTAAGGGTCGAATGATCTTAAAAAAATATTTTAAACACAAAGATTCACAGTTTTCAAAAAATTGTGCCTTTTTATTAAAAAGAATGACAGTTTAGTTACAACTGACACAAGAATTTTGATATACTTTAATAACGATTATTTTCAGACATTTATTCTTTAAAGATATCGTAGTTAACCACACCGGACCCTCATCCTAAACATAAACATGTCCAAATGATTATAATCCCTACAAAAGTTAAAACTAACCTCAACCGTTATAACAAAATAGCTGCTAACGCACATCACTAAAATCCGTTATTGGAACCTCCACATCACTACTTAGTTGTATGCACCGTGCATTGGCCTGCACTGCCGCATTCTAAACTTAACACAAAACGTCTTACAAACCTTTACATTCCAATCCAAAGTGACGCTTACTTTCTAAAGTTTAGAGTTGAAAATTGTTTTTTTTTGTATTGTAGACATGTAGTTTTCAGTCAAAAAGTTTTTTAGAAGCTAGGCTCTTATACTTATTTCACTATGAATTTTAGATAGGTATAGTAGTGTTAGATATAGAAAGAAATGTTCGCTGTCTGTGGGTTTATATACGTTTCTAGGACACGGCAAAATGTTAGAAATCTTCGGTACTGAGAACTTTATATATTGGACTGTAATTATTGGGTACGGTTTTTAGAATTAGAAGTAGGTACCTACCGGTTCTTTGAACTTCAGTTCTTTTTTGCATTTATTTGATTTTTGGGATAAGGTTTAGACAGTTATAAAAGCGACGTCAGCAGGCGATTTAAAATTTGAAAAAAAGCTGGTAAATTAAAAAGGTATTAAAATGGTTTTTTTACACTGGCTAAGCTGAAACTATCTTAATTAAAATTATAAAGTAATGGATATCTACTATTACTACATCTGCGAAAAATTCCAGAGCGTTGGCCGTACGCACCGAGTCTTCACCGGGCTATCCCCAAGCTTTATACCGGCCTAAAACCGGGATATCACCGTCCTATGCACCCAGCTGTAACTTGCCTATCTCCAAGTTAGACTCGGGCTATCACCGAGTTGTAACCAGGCCTTACGAGCTATCCCCACTGTATCACCAGGCTTTCACCAAGCTAAACAACGAGAAATAACCAGGCAATCCCCGCCATAACAAACACGCATCAGGAACTGGTGCCTGTTTTCAGCTTTGCTCCAAGTTAGTTAACTGACCTCAAGGACTAAATTTAGAAGCCCAATGATCCTTATATTTAACTTAAACCCTGCAAAATGGAACACAGCAATATTGCAACGTGACAGAAACCATATGATATAGTGGTTAAACTTCTCCGTGCCTGAAAAGTTTTATCTCTATTAACGTTTTATTTTCAAGTTCTAAACATTTACAGGTTAATTTGCTATTACACAAAGTGATTCCAGAAATGAAGTAGATAGGTACTCAACTACTACTGCAAAAATACGAAAGCCGAAGAATTGAAGGACAATGATATCTCATTCATAAATAGGTATCACTGTTTCATTAACTAAAGTTACACAATAAAATAACCTAAATTAATACTTGGCTTTATCAAGATGACGGAGTAACAATACAGAATTATTGTTAATTTATGAACTACCAAAAAACATCGCTTTTATATAAAATAACTTCTACTAAACCAGAAACCACAGCAAAGTAAAAAAAAAACATAGATCGATCATACTACTAACGCCATCTAGTGTCGCAAATTCGCAACGACTCGATAGATCCCAACGCTACTCATACTTGAATGTAACTTAGCGTTAAGCAATCGCCCACGGCTGAGTCATCATTCAGCTAACTTGAGGTCCTTTCACCAACTTTTGTGTTAAGTTAGAATTAAGTATTTATATTCGTTAAACCCGTTTTTATGAGAAGTTTAGCTAGAATTTGTAACGGTTTCTTATGTTGCGTGGGGAGTTTATTGTGGTATGAAGATGTATGAATGGATTTAAATGCAGGAATCTTAGAAGCAACTTCGCTAAGTTTTTAACATCGCTTTATGTTGAATAATTAGAGTACCTAGCTAATTAGTATCACTTGAACTGTCTGTCAATTTAAATCGACAGTATACTTCCAGGATGATGCTGAATTATAAATTGCACTTAACACTTTTATGGTTTATCATTATTGGATTGAAGTCACACTTTGTTGGAGGTCGCGCAACATTTTAAGTGTTCATGTTTAGTGGTTATCATGACAAGAAAAAAATGACCGGTACTTTAAAGTATTCCCGTCGGCCTTAAAAATTGGATACATTTTGCTTTTCGGTCACTGCAATGGCTACTTCGAGGAGGCTCGGGGAAAAATACCTAGAAGGATTTCGGAGAGGTCTTTGCCCAATAGTGGGTCAGGAGTCTGTATTTATTTGACTGGCCTGTTGGTCGAGTGGTTAGTGACCCTGACTGCTAAACCGGAGGTCGTGGGTTCGATTCCCACCCAGGACAAATCTTTGTGTGATGAGCATGATCATTTGTTCTGTGTCTGGGTGTAATTTGTCTATAATATGTATGTATTTAGAAATATATAAGTATGTTTATCAGTTGTCTGGTTGCCATAGCACAGGCTCTGCCTAGTTTGGGATCGGATGACCGTGTGTGAGTTGTCCCAACATATTATTATTATTATTATATTATTTAATGCTTCAAACGATAGGAGCCTGATCTGACACCAGTCTCGCCAAGGAGTACCGTGTTACCCAGTTAATGGGTTGTGGAGGTCTGGTAGGCAGCCGCTCCACGTAAAATACTGGTATTCAGCTGAATCCGGTTTGACTGGAAGCCGACCCCAATGTAGTTGGGAAAAGGCTAGGCAGATGATGATGAAAAGATAGGAGCCTGGTTCAGATTCCATGGATTATCTTATCCCAGTTAAGTGCATCAAAGTAATTTGGACTCTGTTGCTAACAGTTTAAGTGGTCGGACCATACTATACGTGCTATGAACTACAGGAGCTATTAAGTTTAAAGGTCATGGTCTATTAAAGGTAGCTCCCCTATTGCGTATTAACCCTTATGTCACTGGAGCCGTGGCCGACGGACTGCGTTCAGCCACAGATAATATATTACTACCTACTTCAGCACAACTCTTCGTGGGTTTAATTCCTAGAAAAGGTTCAAAATTGGCTGGTTGATGTTCTGATTTTTTTTGTTGTTTTCTTGAAGGCCTTCTTCAAGATGGTCCGATGACTGGTGCATGAGGGCCACGAGAGTCCACTAGAAACATGAAGCGCAGTACCGGTTCATACGAATAGGTTTCTTCTAAGCAAGCGCTCTCCATCATAGACCTCATCCATCACTTTCCATCAGGCGTGATCGAAGTCAAGAGCAAGCCCATTCCTCAATAATAAAAAAAGCCATCGTTGATGATGATGATGCTCAATGCTTTTTAACCTACAAAAAATATCTTTATCAATGCGGTTGTATTATTTATGTTATTTTCTTCAGAAATTTCTCATTTATAATTTGACTACAAAATTCTTGTTTATATTTCAAAGTATAAAAAATTAGCCCAATCTAGAAAAGATTATATTTTCACACACAACAACACACAACACACCACATACACACACCACAACCCACCCTCACTCACAACACACACACACACAACACAAAACACACATAAAAAAAAATCCCGGTACTGTCAATGAGATCCATAAGGAATCAAACGAACGAACTAACAAAGTGATTTTGGTATTTTCATCATTTCTAGAAGAAAAGAGGCGTGTTTTATTTCGAGGGTTACTCGGAAAAATAACTCGCCAGCAGAGTAATCTATAGTGTAAAGAAAATTTTCAGGGCTGCCAACCACGACATTTTCTCGAAGAGTTCTCTCGTTCTCAGATTTGCTTAGAAACCTAAGCGTATACTTGGAAACTCAAAGTCAATATTATGATAGGCAGTTCACGGTATGTTTCGACGGAATGTCAGCTTGCCAATGAAGAATGTGTGTCTTGTAAAAACTTGGTGTCACCGCTGAACTCGGTATGTTTGTGAAGCTGCTCTACTTTAAGTTTTGTTTATTACTTAATTTATTATAATTTACAATTTGTAAAATCAAATTTTTGATGTCATAAAGTTTCAGCTTGTACACTTCTTTGATAAAAGGAGAGACCACAGTTTTTTTTGTAACAAAATGTAAATTAACGTACAACCAAAGTTCAAAAATACAAACTCTAGCATTTTAGTTTCGCAATGAAAATGGTTCAAATTCTAAAACAAATAAAGAATAAATATTTTTTTTTTATTTGAGACATATGTGGTCCATAACATTGTTAGTAGTACGACTTAAAATTATGAACATTTAAAATTAATTTAAGTATTTGTCGCCCTCTGGGGCCCCAGGCACACGCACTTGTAAAGAAAGCTTGTGATAAATGACAATAATCGTGACAATGCTTCTATGTAAAATTACGAAAGGCCAATTTTTCAAAACTAAGATCTTTCATCACAAGTGCGAGTCTATCTTGCACACCGAGAGCTTCATACAACTAACCACAATCACATGCATAAATAGACATACATAATTATTTGATATAATTTCAAGATGATATCTACCTCCTCGCGTTGCCGGGAAAAAAAATCCGACCGATAAGACCGATAGACGGAGTGATTTTATAAGGGTTCCGTTTTTCCTTTTGAAGTACGGAACCCTAAAAATGTCAAACGCCACTTAATACAGTACAAATTAGTGAACAAATTTTTTAAAACATTTTTCTTTATTGTGTTGTACTGTACTCTGATAGTTTTAAGGATACCCGTCGGCAAAAACTAACTGCTGTCTGTCATTTTTTTTTAAGAATGTATGCTTGTAAGGTTTTTATCAACCGGGGTTGCGAGACAACTTTGTTCGAAAGCGTCACCGCGGCCCTGGAACGCAAAGGACAGTAGGAGGAACATGGATGGGTTAAGTCAGTAACAGTCTGACACTCCATTTGATGATTGAACCCATCCATAAAAAAAAAATCAAATAAGGAGGAAAGGAGTGGAACTCTCTACCTGCGTCTGTGTTTCCGAACGCATACAACCCTAATCTTTTCAAAATTAGAGTGAACAGGCTTCTTCTGGGTAAGCTCGCTCCATCGTCGACTTTGTCTCTGTCATCTATGACCTAGACTAGAGTCAAGAGCAAACCCATATTAAATTTAAAAAAAAAATATATACAAATACGGTTTTTATATCAACCAGTCTCGGATATCTAGACAAAATAATAATTGATACATACAAGCACCTACCGCTTACAAAACACGTTATATAGTGGAGCATCTTCACAACCAACAACCATTGAACTCGCATCAATTTTCTAACACCATTACCGTCGCCCGCGCACGTTTTTGTCAAAGAAAAATGCGTCTTATTACATTACGACAGTCGTGTCGTGTCGAAGTGTTTTGCACGCATTTGTCTGCGATGCGTTTGTCGTGTCGGGCGGTTTTCACGGCGGCATTAGGTCGGTTTTGTTACTTTTTTTTTCGATAATATTTGTATTTCCGTATTAGATGATTGGGTGAGTTATAAATGATACGGTATTATTTCTAGTGTGCATACAAAATGGTATGCCGTCGGCCGTCGCAAACTTGCGTTGTTAGAAGGTGTATCCCATAGGATGTATCGAAGACCTGGTTATGGCAAAGAGAATACACTGGATGCGAAAAACACAGAACACAACAAGATCGGTCTTTATAGGAGTTTGTTGGACACGCCTATGTCCAGCAGTGGACATTTTTCGGTCGAAATTGTGATGATAAAAACTCTACCCGGTACATTATCATATTTTTATGAGTAGTATCAACTTGTAAGCGATCATACTCATTATCAATTTAATCATCACTTAACATCAAGTCAATAAACAAGATTGTGAATGTGAATGTCAATAAACAGTTTGATTATCATCGTCTTATATTCAGCTTTTGCCCTTCTACGTTAGATTTGTAGCTAAATAAGAGTGGGGATTTTACATAAAATGTGTCTACCTGTCTGATCCCTAAAACTAGTTACTTGACACTCAACACTCAGCACATCTTGCAGAAAATATGCTATTTACCACGACCACGGCAAAAGCTATCCATTTACATAAAGTATTAAAAAGAAAAAATATAACTTTAATATGCAATGTGGAGACATCAATACGACAACAAATCAAAACACTGGCAATAATAGTTTATAGGAATATTTTGAAACTACAATAAATCCTGTCACCGAAATTAAAAATTAACTTTCCAATTAAATAAAACGTCAAAAAAACTCCAACAAGTCAAGGATAGTCTCAAACCAGTCAAGGATAGTGACCATTATTCTGACGAAATATTCCAAGCAGTCTGTTGCAGTCAGTGACATCAAATCCGTGATAAAAGACAACATATTCGTATGAACTAGTATTGCCCGTGTTTTGATTTATTGTCGTATCGTCATCTCCACCTTGTATACTACTTTAATATACTATTTTATACTTTAACATATTTTTAAATATATCATTAATTTAATTAAATTATAATATATTCTATCCAATAAAGAGAGAAGTCATTAAAGAATACGACTTCATGAAAAGCGAGGTAGCTGCAAAAGACCAACCCGACGGGTTGACTGAAATTCCATAAAATCTCTCTATCAGCTCGTATAAAGGCTGTAAGACGCTGTTCATCTTCGATCATACTGAATCACGAAGTACTTGATTTTGGACCCCCTAAAGGAATTTTTCGTAAGATTTTTCCTAATTTATTTTTCCTATCACGTCTTCCGTATGTCGAAATAATTGTGAGCTAAAGCAACTACAATGAGGGTCCCAGAAAAAGTCCGACGGCATTGCGGCAGACCCAGGCGGAGATGGCTGGACGAGCTTGACGCCTATCGACAGATTGGTCCACACTTGCCCAGAGCCGGGAAGAAGGGAAGTAAGAAAGGGAGGCCTTTGCCCTGCAGTGGAACGGAATAGGGGTTAAAAAAAAAAGCTGCATTTAATCGTCCTTACTTATAGACTTTTTCTTTCACATTAACTACTCGCTTTTGTCTGCGTCTTCATACGCGCATATCCCGTTTTTTCCGTATCCACAGGAATTCCGGGGAACCCATAAACTGCCCAAGGCACCTACATGCCAAATTTCAGCTTTCTACGAACAATAGTTTCGGCTATGCTCTGTCAGTCACCAGTAACAGAGGTTTTTATAATTATGTATTTTGATTTCAATTATCTACCATCTCTAAGTTATTAAATCTGCACGTCTCGTACCAGGTGTTAGTTTGTCCTTTTTATTTGGTTTATAACTCTCCATCTAATCGCCGGGACCTTTGCATTTGCATCCACTAAGTACTAAACCTAGCATAAACACACCATCATAACTTAAGCATCAAAACAAAAAAACATATGCTTAAGGCGCTTGGTAACTTGGGTAGAGATTTTCTCATACGTATTATTCTATTCCAGTTCTTACCATTTAATTTATCTCAGGATAATTGCTATGCTATGGTTTCTTTTGTTTTTGCTTGAAAATGATAAATTTCTTTATTCCATAAATACTAAAAACTCCCAACTAAATTAACCCTAAAATATGGTGTCAAAAAATTCATCCGCATCGCTGTCGACTGGAAGTGTACCCAAAAGACTGGCGGCATTGCCACGTTGTATGGCAATGCTTATTCTTTGACCAAGGTAAAAGCCAGCCCTTGGTCACGTGAAGTGTCAACTAAGCGCCTTGAGAGATCGAAATCTGAAAATTGATTACAAAGTTACCTTCGATTTGATTTTTTGTAATAATTTTCTTCTTGATTGAAATAAGAAAGAAAAATTTATTTGGCACACACAGATACACACAATGTAAGTCAAATTAAGAAACTAAAAATAAAAAAATATTGTGTGCCCCACGGCTGTGCCAAATAGGTCCAGTTCAGCAAAATGACAGACAACTAGGAGTTGCCTGACGTTGGTTTCCAATTAAACATCCAAATTACTTTGAAATTGAATGTTCATGATTTAATTTTGAACAATTCTGAGCTTATCAAAAATTAGATTTCAATTACTATTTTGTCAAATTAATATGTTCTTTTATTAATTGTTGCCCTCAAGTCTTTGTCTTCTGTATAAGTATACTGAAATCCAGACCAACATGTTTTTGTATTTGTCTTAGCTTGGGTATCAGAGGTGTATAATTATGTGTAACCTTACAATTTTCAACATTTATGTTTTGTTTAACAACGTAGTGATTACTTATTGTCTTCAACTGCCTAGCCTTTTCCCAACTATATTGGGGTCGGCTTCCAGTCAAACCGGATTCAGCTGAATACCGGTATTTTACGTGGAGCGGCTGCCTACCAGACCTCTAGAACCCACTAACTGGGTAACACGGTTCTCCTTGGCAAGACTGGTGTCAGATTATCTGGCTTCTGACTATCCGTATCGACTGCCAAAGATCTACAAATGATAGCCGGGACCAACGGCTTAACGTGCTTTCCGATTGTAAGTTTAGAATAAATAAAATTATAATATTTCGTTTTTTTTTTTTATATATTTATAAATTTACATTTTCAAATATTTCTTTTTATAAGAACAGTTGTAACAAAAAAATTTCAAAATATAAAAATATATTATTATTATTATTTATATTTAAAAATAATACCTTCTAAATTTTTATTGATAAAACTCACTTTTTTGAAATTTTATCCATGATATATTCCAAGCATGAAATTTGCTCGTCAAGACACCAAACCCCTTAAATCAAGTATTAGTCAATAAAACAGTAGGTAGGTAATCACATTTTTTCCCCCGGCGTGCCTCTCATACACCCATTTAATATAAAATGACATTAAGGACACGATAATGATTCAACTATCGTGTATACAAAAAAATATTATTACTTGTTAATATTATTATTTATTTTTTTGTTTGAATCTATTATGGAAGTGATTACGTGAAGTTTCTTGTCGTTTGGATGTTTTTTCTTGGGAAGAAAATCTTCTTTGTGAGTCGGCCGCTATTCGTTTTATGCTTGTAATTATGGAGATGGTTTATTTATTGGATGAGTGGCAGGTTTAAAACATGAACTGAAAATCTCACTTGGTCAATTCAAGGGTGTCTAGAACCAATTAATTAGATGAGTGCCTTTCACCCATGTTGTCAGTTCAAAATTTTCAGATTGATAATTGAAATATGAACTGAAAATGTCAATTCCAGGGTGTCTAGAACCAGTAAAATTCTAGCAGTGAATACCATTGCTATAATGTCCAAAATGTATGGTATTGACAAGCGCTATTTTTTAATTTTTAAATATTCAGTATCATGTCTAAATTTATTTAGAAAATGAATAAGTTTACCTGTACTGGTAATACTTTGTTCCTATAAGTAGCAAACTCTGGGTGCATCGTCCTCACATAATATTAAATTAATTTTTGTAAACCAAATTTTGTAAAACCATTATTTGAAAAGAGTAACTACGGAGTTTCTTGTCCGTTCTTCTCCATAAGAATCTACCTTTCCGTATGGACAGTAGAGTCACTTTATAAATTTAATACTATTATTTTACTAAACTGTAAATGATGACGTTCAAAAGGGCCTAATTGAAATAAACGCTTTGACTTTTGACGCTACCAAAATGTCACGTTGTCAATATTTTTGGAGTTTCTTACCAACAAAAGAACTTAATTTTTTGACATATGAGCAACTTTAAGGTCTAAAGTTCGATCTTCAGGCACCTATTTACTAAAAAGCCCGTCGGCAAGTGATATGCCAACAATCTGTCAATTTAACAAGTTATTTTTTACATTTTTGCTTTATAAAGTATCAATTTCAAGATTGTCTGGCGGTTTGAGGACTTTATGCCTACCCAAATGTCCTTAGAGTTGAGTTACACGATAACTAACAAATACTTGCACTGTCTGGACAGGCCAACTCGAATCTGTGTGGTGCATTCTTCAAAAGACACAAACTATATACTAGCTCTTGCACGCGACTTCGTGCAGATCCCGTTTTTCCCGTTCCCGTAGGAATTCCGGGAATTCCTCTTAGTGCTCCCCTACTCTCCCCAAGGAACCTACGGCTGTGCGTTGTCAGTCAGTCACTCAGTCAGTAATGGAAGAAATTTAAATGTACGATAAATATAGTGATTGATTGGATGGGCTTTAAAAAATTTTTGACGTCTAAGTTTGTTTCGATGTTTCTTCTTAGCTAGGAAAAACAGCCCTTATCTGTTTTAAACTGACAAAAACCTTTAACCTATTAGAATATATAATTATAATTATCTTGTTGTACCACTATAAAAAATATATATAATTTTCTTTGATAAATATAACGTTGCAATACCTTTAACGGTCCAAGTTAGGTTCTTCGATGCTTCGATGGTTATGGATATTTTTGGTAAATTCTCAGTAGTTCAATGTTAGTGACTTTCGTCAAGTAAACGGCTTTTCAGTCACCCTCTACATACATATATCCCTATAGATAGTCACAGGCAGACTGCTATCCGTAACTCTACGAGTGTGCGTATTTTGTGTGTCCACGAGTTTCATTCAAATCTGCAGCATCCCTCTATTTCCACTTTCAAAATATCTCCGTGATATTATCTTTGTTTTTTCAGTTTGATTTTAACGTTTTCTTTTGTTGAAATGATTTTCTGTTACTCTAAGCCAAAAACAAGATGAGTAACATCAATGCTTTGTCAAAAACTAAATTCTTTTTAATCATTACTTGTCGAAGTCTTATCTCATTATCAGTCGAAATCAGTCTAAAGAATTAACCGCCTAGCCTCTTCTCAACTACATACGTTAGGCCCTATATCATTTTGGGCACGCCACTATTGCGGCGGTAAGGCCCCTCTTTGAGGAGTGGCTGGAGAGGCGCCACGGCGTCCTCACCTTCCGCCTGACGCAGGTGCTTACCGGACACGGCTGTTTCGGGAGGTACCTGTTTCGGATTAAGCGGGAGGACACGCCCGGGTGTCAGCACTGTGAGGATCGCCCGGAGGACACGGTGGAGCATACGGTGGAGGTCTGCCCTGCTTGGGCTGAGCACCGCCGTGTCCTCGTCGAGGCGATCGGCGGCGGCAACCTCTCGCGTCCGGCCCTGGTTGAATCCATGGTCCGGAGCGAGGAGGCTTGGGAAGCGGTCACCTCCTTCTGCGAAGCAGTAATGCTAGCGAAGGAGGAGGCGGGCCGCGCGAGGGAAAGGCAAGGCCTTCGCCCCAACCGCCGCAACAGGAGAAGACGCCCCGGGCGTCGGGAGTCGCAGGGCGATCCCCGGCCACCGTAGGCGCGGGCCTGCGGACGGCGAGCATTGGGTGGCTCGCTGTCCGATCACCACCAGGCCCGGGTCGATGGCGCGTTGTGTTTCACGCGCGCCTCAAAGAGATGTCAGCATAGAAGACGGGGCCCGCTAGGGCCTGAGCCTGCCAGGGTTGCGGAATTTGTTCGAAAGAGTCACCGCGGCCCTGGAACGCAAAGGGCTTTAGAAGGAACACGGATGGGTTTTAGTCAGTAAAAGTCTGACACGCCCTTCCGCTCCACCCAGAGCGGAAGAAGTCATTTGATGATTTCCCATCCATAATAAAAAAAAAAACAGGCCCTATACCATTTACTAGCTATCATCACTTTACTAAATGCAATCCAGTCAGTCGGTCTAAAGAATTTCCTAAACAGAAAACCTCATTAATATTTCCATTCTAATCTTGGTTTATATTGTCATCAACATGTCATGCGATGCAGACTCAATGATTCATCTGATGAAAAAGGGAGCGGCACTTAGATAATGAGGTACCTCTCTATATATCCGAATGTACCACTCAATAGTGAGCTCCGGTTGTCAAGGGTGAACATGTCAAAAGGGGTCTGACTTTTTTGGTATATTCACATCTGTATACCACTTAACCGTGAACTTTTATCGTGAAGGGTGAACATGTAAAAAAGGGTCTGCGTTTTTTGGTTTTTATGACAGGCGATGATAAAATATTAATGCTGAGGACGAAATTATTGTAGATTCTATAACAAAGTAGGATTTCTTCCAACCCTCAAAGAAGAATAAGCGTGATGATGTTGATGATCGTAAATTTTGTAGAAAAGAAAGTTATTATAAAGAAGCAACATGTCTGGCGATTTCTGGAGACGTTAAAATCCTTGAAGAAGATTTTCTAAGAAGTAGAAGTCAAAAGTATCTAGTTATAACTCTAACTCTGCTGTTATTCTAAATTATTCCACCTGACAAATTGGTTTTATGAAACTAAAAACTCCATTGCTTAATCTCAAGATCACGCTAAAGAAGCTACAACTGCATCATCCCACTCTAACAGGCCCTAAAAAATCCAAAACCTGTTTTAATTAAATGAAAGCACGCTAATTAAAATAAACTATCCCATCGGCAGTAAAGCCCCAGCTATAAATTCCGCGAACCGTAGGGCGTGACCGATAGAATTTAATACAAAATACGCCATATTGATGTATACATTTTTTCGGACCCCCCCAACACCCACCTCCCTGCATAATTGAGCGTTGTGAAAACTATCACGTTAGTAAATGACGTCCCCCCTCTCCTCCGCAGTTTTCCAACATGGCGGAGATCAATAATTTGGCTGGGCAATGACTGTGATGACTCGGACATGCGCAAAAGGCACGCACGCCGGAATCATCGGCAAAACCTGAACTTGACTTGGCGAAAACGAAAGTTAGGGCGAATGTTTCTACACTGTTCTTGGCATTCGATACTAACACACTGACGGTACTAAGTCACATGGTGTTTATTTTTGAGACGAGAATTTTTTAAGTCATTTTTTAGATTTTTATGTAAAGGTTTTTTATATAAATCGTTTATATTTAGAAAATAAAGAATAACTTTGATTTAGAGATGAAGACGACGACCCTAAAGTTAAAGATACAAAAGAACGTAATGCAGATAGTAACATGGACGAATTCGGGAATGACGCTGAAAAAGATGAAACAGTCGATACGGTTCCCGTGAGTGCGAGCGAGATAATAGATGTCAATTTTATTTTAATAGTCGGCGGCCATTTTGCTCATTATATAATTTTACGTAATGCATGTACCAAAACAAGAACGTGAATTTTTAAAAAAGGAAAATTGTGAAACTAACAACGTTATTATCCTGCTTTCTCTAGAACTCAGCTTTCAAGTCATTTACCTTGAAAGCACCGCGTGGAAAACAAAGATGGTGGACAATTTCATTTTTAGTTTCATCATTTTGCGTGTAGAATTTTCTTACCTGAGTGCTGTCTTCTTGGTGACGAAATAGTCTGTTTCGTGGTTTATGTGTAAATTTTCTGTAAAGTTCTGTATATCTTCTTGTAAAGTCTTGTATATGTTCCCCTGTCTTCTTTTCTTCTTCTCTGTCTTCTTCTACGTCTTCTTTAGTATTGTCAGTTTTTTTGTGTAGCCCTTGTTATGCCCATTAATTATACATACTCATATAAAACGTTATAGGTATAGAAATAACGCAAATATTTAACTAAGTCTTAACGTTAATTTTTTTTAATTTTGTACTATTTAAATAAATCTAGAAGTCATTTCAACAGGTAGGTAAACTCGGTAAAATTTAGATTTTTTTGTAATTTTTGGAATAATTTTATCTTACCTTTTTTTACTTATAATTTAAGGCCAATTTAAGGCACAGAATTTTTTTTTTGCTTTGCTTATTTGTTTTCATCCACCAGTGTCTGGAGCGGTTGATGAAATTGGTCGAAAGCTTTTTCCAAAACTTATTTGCCAAATATTTCAAATATCACTTAGCCTTAACGTATAGGTCCAGAGTCTTTCACTAAATTACTTTTCACTAGATATATATAGAGAGTTTTGTATATAAAAATCAATTTAAATTATATTTAAAAGTTCCAAAATTAACCAGTGTTGTTTAAATGTACTCAAAAAACGTAAGATTTAAATTCTCTTTTCTATTGATTCCTTGTAATAACGGTTGATATAAACTTAAAACTTGTTCTATTGCGAAAAAACGTGTTTCTTTATCGTCAAATGGCGCTGGTTGTTATTTGTTTTGCTAGATTCCCCTTAGCTATGAAATCTTTGCTTTTTTCAGTTTCTTGCGCATTTAACTTATTTTAGTCCGCTTCTATTCTGCCATAGTCTTCTGCGCGGACTTCCCATGTGGTCTTTTCTTCTTCTTCTTTCTTATTTTTGATAGCTGCTTCCCCCGGATGGTCGTTGATGTTAAGTAGCCCTGATACGACAAATCCGAGTCAAACTGCCTTCAGTTGCCTTATCACTAGTTTTACAGTAAAATGAAACCGGTTGTTTGAAAGTCTATAGAGTTCAAGTGTTGCTGAATACTATTGATTATAAATTCACTTAAATACTATTTATTATGATTATTATGGTGTGTTGTGGAGAAAAATTAAATAGCGTCTATTGCATAAAACTATTTCTGAATGTGACGGCGGGCGGCAGCGGTGCGTAAGACGCATGCGCGCAAAATTTCGAATTTTGTCACCAAATTTTGGTTTTTTTAAATCGATTTTTTGAATTTTAGGCCGTTTTTGTGAAGATGTTTTTTAATATTTCAAGTTTTTAGTAGATTTTTGATATTTTTTGCGCGGTAGGTGTCTCGCGCTGCGTAGGTGGTATACACGCGGCGTCACCAGCCTCGCCGGCCACACTGATGGGAAGCTTGCAATGCTGCTGCATCGGCGACCCCTCGGCAAGTGGGATGAGGCCCTCCAGCCACCCACCTCACCCCGATGACTCGCGTACCTCGGAATCATCAAATAATGATTTTACGTGTTTATTATAAAACTCAGCACGTTTGGCTGTGTGCGTGAGCTATCTAGGATATTCTAAGCGCTGTATCCCTGTGTGTATCATATTTGTTTGTTATTTGGCCTGTTAGAATAAAGTATTTACCGAACATTATATTCATAAAGAGCTTTATGGAAAATGGATCAATAGCTTTTATGTACTTGTGTATTTGTTGTGTACTCGCATCGTGGTGTGGTTCTTGAAAACGTACATACATTAATATGTATGGTTGGGAGTATATAACTCATGTCACGTAGTATTATATTCGGACTGCTTTACTTACAGGGTAGGTAGAAAGGGTGGGTTATAAAAAGCGCTTTATGTTTCTGACTGAGTTTAACTGTAGGAATGATTTCAAAGCGATCGTCATTATTTTTTGCAAAGCGTTGCGACAAAATTTAGCTCGCGTTCACTGTTATTTAGAACAATACCTGCACTGCATAGAAGAGTATCTATAAAAACCTTCTATGACACACCCTCATTATAATAAATAGACATCAAAATCTTAAAAAAACACGACAAACCTAAACATGATCCTTCTAACCACAAAACCTAAGGTACCCACAACACGATACCTTCTAAATCATCTTTAAACAAACCCGTATCTACCCTCTTTTCTAATCTGAAAACATGAAACGTCAATCCCCAAACTTCCCATAATCATTGGCACTACAATCACTGCTGACCCCCTCAAACATAGCGTGAGCTTGACTAATAGAAAATGCGCTACAACTTTTCAACTGCCGCACTCTTTCCGCCATCGGAAATTCAACGTTCAGCTTTCAATCCAAGGTCGGTTTTTGAAGTCGAGGGTGTATTATCAAAATGCTAATCAAATTTTTGACGTCACATTTTCCCTCGGTACATTAGCCGCGAGGTATTGGTCAATGGACACAATGACCTGGTAGTGGAATGTTATGGATTCGAAGTTGTATGTGGACTAGTTTATTAATGACAAACATACAATATTTAATGATTTCTTGATGATTTCCTAACTGTGTGGTATGATTTCTGTTAAAGGTACGTTTACAGGAGTTTGGGTACTTTTTTTTTTTTAAGGATTGGACATCATCAAATGACTTCTTCCGCTCTGGGTGGAGTGGAAGGGCGTGTCAGACTCTTACTGACTAAAACCCTTCCATGTTCCTTTTAAAGCCCTTTACGTTCCAGTTTGGGTGCTTGTGGTGGATAGTTATTGTGGTTCCATAACTTGAGGGATACCTTTGGCTTGAGGGAATCTTTTCATTGGCTTCTCGCATGGCTAATAATTGGGTAAGTTATTTTGCATGTCTTTTTGAAACGTTATTATTTAAATTGTACTTCGAAGTATCGTACTCGTATGTATTCAAGATTTTAATGAAGGATGCTCTTTGATGATATTTCTCATGTTAATGTTAAGTGCAACGCATGGGGTTCAAACTTACGACCTATCAGTCTCCTGCCCTTGCCTTACACGATGATTCACCTGAGTTAAATGAGCTATTCAATCATCAATTTCAAAATTCGATATCAGCTAGCAGTTAATCGATTCTTAACGTGATCTCTCGTTTAAAAATCAGCATTTCTATTCAACTTGGAAATGCTGCCAGTGTTTTGGGCACTAATCCCGTTGTCCCTAATCGTTTTTCACTCCTCTTTTTACGCTTGGCACGCTTGGCAGGCGGGTTGGATATCACAGTGTAGCTGTTGCAATGCACAAAGAATGCTGCCGCCTATTCCCTGGTGAGTCCCTTAGTTGCCTCTTACGACATCCACGGGGAGTGATGGAATGGTGCTATTCTTTACGTCCGACACTACCTATACAGAAACATTAGTCTGTATATCACCTTGTTATTTACAAGACAATTGAGTGCCAATTCTAGCAGTGACCAAAGAAACCGTGTGCCAGTTCAAACAAAGAAAATTAGACAAAATCTAGAACTCACATCGAATATTCTAACCTCACCGATACTGTACAGCTCGATGTAACTTCTACACCACGACTTGATATTCCTTATATGTCACTAGACTATCTGACATTTGCAATGACTATTTTTACTCGAAGTTTTTATTGTCATTAGGTGAATCCTAGATAAATGCAGTAGGTGTAAATGTCTAGGTTTTAGACGAAATGACGTCCTACGCATATTTGAAGGTTGACATTTTTCTATGTAAATGGTTTTAGCTAGTAACTTGTGTTATAAGGATTTCGAAAGAATTGTGTGTGGAGGTATTATGGTTTTATCTGCTTGTGCGGGCAGGTAATAGGCAGATGTATATTAAGTAGCGAATTTATTTTGCATTAGTTATATTTCTGTGTCCGGAGGAGCCTAAATGGCGGGACCGATTTTAATGGAATCGATGCCTCCCATTTAAGTTGTTGTATTTAACCTAAAAAAAAATGGTTTTTCACTTAAAAGTGTCTAATTTCATGTAAGTAGGTATCACCATTTGATGGGTTATAACAACAAACGTGAGAGGCTTTGAATTTTTTATGGCTCTGAAGTTATTTGCACGTTCCAAAGCGTAGATCTCTATGGAGAAGAACGTGCAAGAAATTTCTTTTAAATCATTTTATGTTTTAAAAACATCCTGGGTACATAAACGTTGTTGCTTTGATATGTGAGAACAATGTAAAAAAAGAAAAAACAATTATAAGTATCTAATATTAAAATAAGCCGGTGGTAGTCAAGAGATGACCGGCCTCCACTGATGGCGTCCGTTCACGAACATGACGCGTGCATCAGCACTATTCAGCTCAACCATTTTGAAGGGACCTAAATGATCCGATACACGCGCCACTGTTTGTGTGGATCCCTGGTCATATAGTAAAGGTACACAGTTAGGCCCAGTAAGTGAGCTATCGTGTTCTAGATTGTTCTGTTTAAGAAAAGCCCGATTGTTGGCTTTTTTAAGGACAAAGTCTATTAGTCATAGTCATTTTATTCATAAACAAGTAATTTTGTATCTGAATTGACACATAAAAATACACAATACAGTATTTACAATATAAGAATAACATTTGAATTTTATAAATTAAATCAACGATTACAAATAATTTTACCTTTTTTTTAATAGCATTTCGACAATTACATAAAACAATATGGTCAACTCCTTAAAATTTAAAACAAAAACAATAAAATAATTCAATAAAATTACAGTTCTTCTACAGCATATAGACACTTATTCAATAGGAATTCCTTTAGTTTTATTTTGAAAGCGCTATTGTAGACAACACCTTTTATTTCTACAGGCAATCTGTTGAATAATTTTACGGACTGGTATCGTGGACTGTGTTTAACAATTCTTAGGTTCTGATTAGCAACATTTTTGGACTTCAAGTCCAGTCTACGGGTGCCTTCCCTTATCTGCCGTTCTTCTACTGTCTCAAAACCTTGTATGTTTTTGGCCAGATTACTTAAAAGTACCAGTACATAAAGACTTGGTACTGTGAGTGTGCCTAAATTTATAAAATATTGAAGCTACTAGGTGCCTAGTAACTTCTAACATCAAACTAATAAATTGTAATCTGTACCAATATTATATGTTTGTCTCTTTGTTTGTTTGAACGCGCTAATCTAGACTGCCACTGTTCGCCTATAGAGCAAGTCCCATATCATACCTAACTGGGATTAATAATTGATAACCGATTCAACTGGAGTTACCAAGTGGAAAATGTTTGCGGCAAGATACGTGCAATATTCACCAAATTTTCCATAATAAAGCGCAATATACCGTACAAAACCCTCCTTCAAATGTACACAGCGCTTGCTGAGTCGATCATCTCCTATGGACTCACCAATTATGGACGCACATTTAAAACTTACCTAGACAAAATACATAATTTGTAAACACGTTTGTCGAAACTTGCAGTACCTACCAAACTATATAAAAAATAAATACCGAGATAATTACACAGGGTTATTTAAACATTGCAAAGTATTACCTGTTCTAGCGCACGCTATTATCTGTTCCTCATAGAACATTTTGATAACAATGATATTTAAATTCCTGTGAAATATGACGTGAATAAACGACAAGCCAAATCAAAATCATTACAAGTGCCACGAAAAAATAACTTTTACGGCAGGCGTACCGCTTCTTTCACAATACCCAATTTAGTAAACCAAATACTGTAGACATTAGAGACTCAATGAATAGTAAAAACATAAAGCGCAAGCTGAAAAAACATCGCATTGATCAAATCTCAGGCCATGGCATGCTAGGACAGACCCCAGAGGTCTACTTGTGTCCTTTGTTTTAGTGAATGAAGAAAAAAAAAACAAAACCTGTAATTTATAAAAAAAAAATATCTCTGGAACTGCCAGTCGGATTTGGAAAATTATTTTTGAATAAAATATAAAACGGGATTAGCGCGCAAAAAATAGTTTTGTACAAGACTATTATATTTAGACAGACAAATTCCACTCCATTCCATTCCAGAGAGAATCTCAGGCTGCTGAATAATTCCTAAAGAAAAATCTCAATAACACTTTGACTGACATTGGAAACGAACTTGGGACTCCATGGTTAGTTGACTAGTTTGTGCCAAAGATCAACGATAGTACCATTTGAATGAATGAACTAGCACTCTCGTATTCTGTCGATATTGAAGCGTAGTCGTTTGGATTTTCACCAGATTCACCGTTTGGACGTGTTACGTACAGGTAAAATAGCTTTTGGAGTATTTTCAGACAAACTGACGACCATCAGTAAATTGCTTAAGTGAATCTGCTCGTTTTTGGACTAGAAAATTTCGGAAGTCGGACTTTTTGGTTGTTTCTTCGTATTGTAAAACCAACTTCCGAAATTAAATTATTATACGTATTTCATACTTTGTAGTGTTTTTTTTTTATTTGGAAGTCGGTTGTATTTTTTTGTCAAAAAGTTTTTTATTTTACACATTTTAGTGGTGTACACACCCATTTACACCTAACAACACCACTGGAAAGCCACAGGAAAGCAAAACACGCAATTTCGTTAACTTGGATGATATTTTTTATTTTTTCCCCATCCATTTTGATTTGAAAAACAAACTACTGAACCGATTTTAATAAAATTTCTATGGGATCAATCGGCACGAATATCCTTTCACATGAAAGAAGAATTTTTCAAATCGGTTCATAAATGACGGAGTTATGAGCTATCAAACATTAAAAAGGATTTAGCGTTGTTTAAATGGACTGACTGGCCTGTTGGTCGAGTGGTTAGTGACCATGACTGCTAAACCGGAGGTCGTGGGTTCGATTCCCACTCAGGACAAATCTTTGTGTGATGAGCATGATCATTTGTTCTGTGTCTGGGTGTAATTTGTCTATAATATGTATGTATTTAGAAATATATAAGTATGTTTATCCGTTGTCTGGTTGCTATAGCACAGGCTCTGCCTAGTTTGGGATCAGATGACCGTGTGTGAGTTGTCCCAAGATATAATTATTATTATTACTCTGCCAATGTTGAGCGACTACAAAGTATTGTGATATTTCTTTACTACTGATAAGCTCTCGTTTGACCACCATCTCGCCTGATGGTAAGCAAGGATGTGGTCGAAAAAAGCACGCCTAGAAGTAACCTATTCACTCTTGACTTAGAGACCATTAGGTTGTAGCTATCTGCCACACATACTCTGACAAGAAATTCTACTCCTTAGCTGTACACAAAGACCACTAAAATTGAGGGTCCTGCATCAAAATTCGGATCAGGAAAAGTGCTACAAGAGAGTTTAACAAAATTGACTACACCAGCTACAGCCAATCAAGATAACAAACTTTTCTCAAACAAATAATTGACAGCTGTTCTGTGATTCTTGTACTTATAAGAAATCTGGAAGATGGGCATAGTTCTCATCATATTTTCATGCCCATATCACCTTTCAGAATCAAAATCAGAATCATTTATTTGCCAGCAATATAGGTACAATATTATCCGCAACATTCTGCCTTACGGCATGCAAAATCATTATTTTTTGTATTAACAATACGACAGTTGTCATTGACTTAGTACTAAAATGTCATCAAAATTCACATAAATAACTCAATAAAATTTTCACACATATAGTTGATTACCAAATCAATAAGCTTATCTAGGAATAAGAACATATTATTATCATTAAAAATGTCAACAAGAAAAATTAAGGCAGAGTTAAGAATATTTATCATTCCGTGTGTACCTTTAACCTTAAACCTTACCTTTACTAAAACACTTAGGAAACGTGTCTTCATAACCTGTGATGAACCTGCAATGATTAAAGATGATGATGATGATGATGATGACGCTGATTACATAGGCTGTGCCGCGTCGCATCACCGAGTAATCCGACAGATTAAGGGAGCGCTCGCAAAATTCTATATATCATTATTAACTGCATGCGTTGCAGTGAGCGGTAGAGTCAGCAAAAAAAGTGAATAAAAAATGCGTGTCCAATATTTTTTTATAGCAGATTTTTTTTTTTTTTTTCATGCTAGACATCCTGTTGACGATACGAGCAAAGTCAAGGGCAAACGACCTTGAGGAAGAAGATATCGCTGTTCAGATGACTCCAATCGTCCTTGAAGATAAATGCCTCAGAAGCCGTGCATGTCGCTGAAGGTAGGAGCGAGTAGAGAAACATTATTAAAGAGGTTTTGAAGCCGTGATGTGGTCACGATCCCCAGCACTAGGAAAAAGACGCAAGGAGGAGTGATGCAGGAAGCATGTGACCTGTTCATGTGGCGATGACTAAAAAAATCTAATGAGTCCGTCAGATAGATTTCCAAAAAATATTGGACATGCATTTTTTTTTCTCAAGTACGAAACATACAAATACACGTACAAAAGATGAAGACGATAAACTGCGTTGAACACACGCGTGACGTCATTTTGCTGATAAAATTGTATCAACGCACTGTATCGTCTTCATTTTTTGTTAACGTCAAAAAGAAAAAATACACGTTCAATATTTTTAGAAATCTATCTGACGGTCTGATTATTTTTTTTCAGTGAAATATCCTATTATTTGTTTCATGTGAAAAGAAGACCGGTCAATGTGGCGACGGTTGGAGAAGGCATATGTCCAGCAGAGGGCGTATTTCGGGTGACATGATGATGGTGGTTTTCAGAATTTAGAAGTGGAGTGTCATTATCAACTGTCTAGAGTTTTACTTACTACGTGGTCGGTGTCCATAGGAACCGGATTCAACTGAATATCATTAATTTACATGCCTCATATTTGGTTACCTTCGGTAACTCTGGTAGCCATTCGTAACACCTTTCAAAGATCTTCAAATTACTGAGTCATAATAGTTGTCAATATTGTGTCTGGATTTCATGTTTTTCTTTTAATTTCGCTAAATACATAGATATTTACAACTGTTTAAATAAATACTTAACTAGCTTTATACATACACTAGAATTAAAAACTCCTAACTGAATTAACCGTAAAATATGGCGTCAAAAAATTCATCCACATCGCTGTCGACTGAAACTTACGCTAATTTTTTTTTTTTTTTTTTTTTTTTAATATGGGTTTGCT